>KK117466.1:814706-892275 GCA_000611955.2 Stegodyphus mimosarum
TTAGTATAATATTATTAATTTTATTATATTCTAATTTAATCATGTACTTCAACTCAACATAGTTTTTTTTATTTTTTGTGTAGGCAAGTTTGCATATTATGAAAGCAATGTACCGGCTATCATCATATGTAGAAATAATCTCATTATCATCATCACCATTCTCAGTAACCCATCCACTCATTTTGAATTTTTCTAGCATTAGCATCAGCATTGCTTGCTGTGTCAGAATTTATTTCGTCATGTATTGTAGTGAGTCATACTGCCTCCATGGTATGCCCATCCAACACTACAGGCGACAGACTTAAAAGGATCTCTGAAACCCTTGACTGAAGACTCGGGTGTTAGTACGCTTTGATACAGGCGCCTGGGCTGGAAACCTCATCCTGTGTAGAACACGTGGGTGGAATGACATGGCTTTTCCTGGCATAACATATTTGCAGTCATCGTTGAGACATAATCTCCCGGTAAAAGCTGTGTCGAGTCTTCAGTATCTCGTTCCGGTAGAACAATGTCGGCAGATGTGAAAAGCAATTAATATTGCAATTTCAGCGTCTGTAGCATGTCTAAGCAATTCTGGCGTGAGGAGGAAGTGGCATGCTTTATGGTCGGTAGTGCAGGTTCAAATGGGCGAGACTTAAATGCTTAAATGCTAATTGCTTATGCTTATATTAGCCCAGTTGGGCTTTAATAAGCTATATTGGTCTAATCCCCTAAGGACAATCAGAGTGTCAACTATCAGCTACTTCCCAGCCGGGAAATCGGAGCGGGTAAGGAAAAGAGGGCCCATCGGCCATAGTGACATATTTCAATCATCAAAATAACTTAACTCTCACTCCTGAGACAAGAGTAATAGTCACGTGTATGGAGCTATGAAGATGCAAAAGAAATGAAAATACATAAAATGTGCATAGGATACAGTGTTGAACATGTAATAAACAAATGAAAGTGAAGTAATGTTACGCATAAAAATGTGTTATTTACATATTTAAAAAAAACGAGTGGGCTAAGTGACAAAATTGTTATCCCTCATTCTGTGAGTTGTGAAAGGCCTGATATTGTAGTCCTCAGGAATGCAGTCATAGTTCAGTACAGCATTAAAGTTTCTTTTACTGCAATTCAAACCTTTTTCAAAGAACTTGCTGTTAAGTTTTTGCAGGTATTTCTCAATATATTCAACTTTTAAATCATCGTGCAGGAGTTTGTTACGGATGTAAAAATGAGCTCCTGTAATGGTGCGTAAGATTGTGTTTTCAGTCACCTGCAATTTGTTGATATCTGAGCTCGTAGCAGTCGCCCAGACAGAGGACGTATAACACATAATTGGCCGTAAAATAGAAATATAAATCTGCCTTTTACTTCTCAGATCTAACTGCGAGCTGCGCCCTAGCAGTACTTGTAATTGTTGGGCAATTCCTCTGGTCTTGTTTGCAATGTAATTGACATGCGTACTCCACGTGAGTCTTTGATTCGAGTAAACACCTAAATGCTTGGCCTTGTTTACCATCGGGACACGTTGGCCGAATAGGTAAAGTGGCTGAACTGAGACCAGTGTTTTTTTTCTTCTAACAAGAAGTAGCTGTGATCTAGTAACATTGATGGAAATATTCCACCTGTAGCACCACTCCTCAATGTCCAAAATTATATCCTGCATAACAGAAATTGCCCTGTTAGGCTGAATAGATCTGACCGCTACAGCGGTATCTTCCGCATAGCAGGCCAGCAATGTATTTCTGTTGAGTTTATCCCGCGGGAAATCAGCCGCATAGAAAAGATAGAGTACTGGGCCAAGACAGGACCCCTGGGGGACGCCTGCAGCGATAGTTTTGTATTCAGAATAACTTTGCTTGCAGCTAACTGTAAAGTAACGATTTGCAATATAGGATCTGGTGAGTAAAATCAGTTCTCTAGGCAAATTCATCATTATCAATTTATATATTAAGCCCTCATGCCAGACGCGGTCAAATGCTTTGGCCACGTCCAGCATGAGCACTGAAGTACAACTCTTATGATGCAGAGCAGAGCCGATAAATTCCACAAGCCTAATCAGTTGTTTAGATGTACAAAGTTCGCTCCTAAATCCGTACTGATCTTCCGGAAGTAACTGTAAATAAGGCTGGAATTTCCTTAAAATTATTCGTTCAAAGATCTTGCCTATATTAGAGAGCAAGCTTATGGGCCTGTGATTATCTGCCTTAGTGATGTCTTTTGCAGGCTTCGGTAGTAGGAAAACTTTTGCGTACTTCCAGCAGTCCGGGAAGTAGCATAACGTAATGCATATACACTGATGTGCAAAAATTAAGGACGAAGTCGAAAAATTAGCATATCAGCTGAACGAAGAGGCAGAGCGGACAGAAAGACCAATCAGGAGATTAAGTAAGGTGATGTACGGTAGCACATGCGCAGATATGCAGGTAGACGTAATGGGGGAGTGTCTGAGTAGTATAAAGCATGTTGTCGGTGTAAGATCAGTATTTCTGGCAAAGAGATTGCACGCTGTATAGCAGTTAAAATCACACCGAGTTGCTGCCTCAGCGAGAAATGGCGAATAATCAATCTGTTAGACGACATCTGGATGCTTTTACCCGAGGTCGAATCATTGGGAAGTTGGAGGAAGGCCGCAGTATGACAAGTGTGGCTGCAGAGTTCGGAATTGCTCACAGCATCGTTTCACGACTTTGGAGACAATTTCAAACTACAGGAACAGCTATCCGGGGGTTTAGTAGTGGTCGTCCACGAGGAACCACACCCGCAGATGACCGGTATATTGCCTTACAGGCCAGAAGAAACAGGCGGCAGACAGCGGGAGAAATCGCTAGACACACGACACAGGCGACTGGACGACCGATATCGCGTTTTACCGTGGCCAGAAGACTGCACGGTGGTGGTCTGTTTGCACGACGCCCTGTACGGTGTGTACCTCTAACGCCTGCCCATCGGAGAAGGCGTTCTCTGTGGTGCCGGGAACACCGGAATTGGAGAGACAATGAATGGGGACGAGTACTCTTTACAGATGAGAGCAGATTTAGTCTGAGTTGCGATTCTAGACACATACACATCTGGACAGAGCGGGGAACACGCAATAACCCCTTCAACATCATCAAAAGGGACTGTTTTGGAGGTCGCGGAGTTCTCGTTCGAGCAGACATAATGCTTGGTAGCCGGACCGACCTTCATATCTCCCAAGGAGGTTCGTCACCTGGGACTGCTATTGTAACGAGGTTCTTCTTCCTTACATGCGTCTTTTCACAAGGGCTATGGGTCCTCAGTTCCTCTTCATGGACGACAACGCTCCACCTCATCGCACAGTTACTGTCGAAGAGCTGTTGGAGAGTGAAGATATTGAACACATGGATTGGTCGGCAAGGTCTCTGGATCTAAATCCCGTCAAGCATGTACGGAACTTACTAGGGAGACCCGTGGCAGCACGTAACTTATCGCCTGTAATGATTCCGAAACTGCGATTGGTGCTACAAGAGGAACGAGCAGCAGTGTCTCAACAGCTCATTAACAACCACATATCCAGCATGCACAAATGACGTGAAACCTGCCTAGCAGTCAGGGGAGATCATATCCCCTATTAAAGACCGGATGTTTCTTGCTGGACACCCATCACAGGGATGTTTCGGCCTTCAGTCGCATTGCGCTCCATGCTACTTTTTCAATAAAGGCTCTTTTTATCCCTCTGATTTCTCTTTTAGTAAGTGTTGCTTACATTACTCATGTCCTTACGTATTGGGGATCTTACGGTATTAAATGCGTTGATTTGGAAAGCTTTTGTACAAAGTTATATTGAAAAAACCGTCTTGTCCTTAATTTTTGCACACCAGTGTATTAAAAATGCTGGAAAGTCTTGTGATCGCACCACGCGGGAGGTTCCTGATCATTAAATTTGTAACTCCATCAATACCCGGGGCTTTCTTGGAGTTCAATTTGCAGATAATATCCGTAACTTCTCTTGGATTAGTTAAACCATCGGCATTTAGAACCGTGGGAGCACCTAGCCATTCTTCTACTTTCATTCTGACTTGGGTCTCAAAGTGAATATTACCAGGTGTCCGATTGGGAGAATACTGCTTTTCAAGATGTGAAGCGAAAATCTGACATTTGTCACTATCTGAATAAGCAGTCACGCCGTTGGCAATAATTGGCCTATCACACTGATGCGTGCTCTTTAACAATTTTGTAAACTGCCAGAAGACATCACTGTCTAAGTTTAACTTTTCCATTTTATCATTCCAAGCCTCACACTTTAATTTATGCATTTCAAGCTTAATATGCTTACTGATCCTATTTAACTCCGTTTTAATAACTGGGTCCCAGGTGATATTATACCTCCTTCGCAGCCTGTTTCTTTCGGCTATGAGAGATTTGATGTACCTTGGAATCTTAGCGATTTTACTAGACCTTTGAGTAATCTTGGTGGCCTCATAGTAAGAGTCAGCTTTTCATAGGACCTAATTTAGGGAGCCTCACCTTCACAACATTGTGGTACATTCTCCAGTCGGTATGGGTCTTAACATTCGTATAATTAATACTGGTGACCCCTAGTGTAACAATCACAGGAGTGTGATCAGAGCTTAAGTCGTCTCGAACCTCCAGCACCGTATTAATTCCTGTATTAGACAAAATGATATCCAGAATATCAGGAGTTTATCTGATTCTGCTGGGCCTGAACGTCGGCACGTCAGGCGCAAATATACCAACTGGGTGGTTACTGATATACCCTCTCAGTACTTTACCATTGTGATTGGTGCTGCGGCAGCCCCAATCTTTATGCTTACTATTGAGGTCGCCACCAACAATCATTATTGAGGAATCCGGAATAATATTTTGTAACATTTCCTCAGTTAACCTATTAGTAGGGGGTTGTAGATTGCCACAAATAAGGTATCTCCAATCTTAGGCAAGTTAATAGAGGCAACCACAATTTCATAGCCCTTGTCTCTTTCCGTCGAAATTAAACAAGATGAATATTTACAATGAACGTAGATGAGTGCTCCACCTCTTCTGTGATGTAACCTATCACATCGGTAGGTTCTATAATTTTTTATGCTAACTCTGTCTCCTGGGGTGATGTGCGTCTCGGAGATCAGGCAAATATTAATGTCGTTCTCATACATAATGTCCTCCAAATCATCTTTCTTTCCTCTCATGTTGTTAGCGTTCCACACTAACATCTTGATTGGCCTAAAATTATTGTCTTCCCTATCCATGATTGGGTTCATTATTAATCGCGTTGAAACTACTAGCATTTGCGCTAGGAGCTAAATTTACTTGTAGAATGCCAGAGGCCTTAACAGCCTCAACAATGTTTTAAGTCCTTCAAAAATACTTCTAGCTTCATCTAGAGTATTCATTGTTTGCCCGCTAACAGCGCCGGCATAAGATTTATTGATGATTACTCTATCACTGAAATTCTTCAAAGGCGGATTTTGAGTATTTATTTTGGGAAAATTCGGGCAACCTCTGTAGTTGCTTGTATGATCTAATTGGCAATTTATACACTTAGGTTTCTCTTCTCTTGGCTTGGGGCAGTCTTTTGAATAATGATCGCCAGCGCATTTCATGCATTTCGGCTCATGCATACATCCTGCCTGGGCACGATGAAATGCCTGACACCGAAAGCATTGTACTGGCCCTTTCCTTCCTTTGTAAGCTTCTACTTTAACATTCAGCAAACATAATTTAGTTATATTATGTATCTCTCTCGCTTTTTCATTCCTCCTCAAAATAACTAGAAACAGGGGCAGATTAAATTTTTCTCCATTTCTGCGTCTTACTAATTGCGAGACTCGTTCAACTGGGAAACCTCTATCTATCAGCTATCTCTGAGGTTGGCTTGTCGATCGGTAAGCTGCGTATAACAACTTTAACCTTCTTACTTTCGGGTAAAATAAATGAGTGATATTTCACTCCTTTGGCATTAAGTAATGCAGTTAAACTCTTATGAGTTTCTATACTGTCAACCTTTAGCTCATAGTGGTCTTGAGCTTTCATTATACCTGATTTTAGCTTAATTGCTGCATTTTTAAACATTTCCTTATATTTTGGCCAGGAGTATTTACCATCCTGTATAATAATCGGGGGAGCTTTATTGCTCACTTTATTTGGATATATGAATTTATCCACATCCTGCTCATTATTTTCGGCAGAATTGGTGCCAGTTTCACGATCATGAGCATCACTTATTAGCCCGGCCGGGCACGTGACCTCATCTGCAGCACTGATAGGCCGCACCATGCTTTCCGTCTGAGACGTACTCGCAGCCGGCTTCTCGGGGATCTCACTAGATGGCGCAACATTAGCGTGGGCTGTATCCATATTATCAGAAGTTGTTTCCGTGGTCGGCTCAGCTGTCGAAACTTCTGACAAAACAGAGGAATCCGTCAGAGTAGGCTTTCGAGAGGGTTTTCTTAGTTTCCTAGTAATATCTCCTTTAGGACCTGAGTCCGTGTCGGAGCTGTTTTCATCCAGTGCTTTAAATTTTTTCGACTGCTCTTCATCTGAGCGCGCAGGGCTGCTGGCACGTCTGACATTAGTTTTGTTGATTCCAGTTATTGAAGAATCATTGTCATTAACCTTAGGAACAGGGATGTTTGGTTTGGGAAGAGAAGTAGAAGAACGATCAGCGTTCAATTCTCTGTTGATGAAAAGTTTGAGGCATCGAAGGAATTTAAGGTCTCGTGCGTCCTTAGATGAGAGAGATCCATCGGCTTCTTTGATGCATTCTAAGTTGGTAATCTCAGAGGCAATAAAATCAATCATCCATGGTGGAGCGGATGTCAGAAAACGAAGCAGCGGAGAAAGCAATCAGAGTCTGTTGCAATGCCGGCTTACTGTTACAGCGGCATGCACTCTGATCAGGTACAATAAAAGAAGAATTCCAATATCACAAAATCAGGAGCGAGCAGATGTACGTCTTACATGTACGACAGTCAAACTCGAAATCTCTGAGCACGTGGCCACGCAAGCGCGGCGGTAGGCTTAGGACAGGATGGTGAAATCGAAGAACCGGATTTGGTGGAACGAGCACTCGCAAGCGACGTGCTACTCTCACGAAGCTAAATTTTATCACGGATGTTGCCGGGCGAGACTTGTGAGAAGGAGGACTATAAGCTTGTGGGTGGACTTACTGGTGCCGGTGGCCCAGTGGTGGAGCTGGAAGGAAAGTGTATAAAACTTGCAAGACAGGCATTGGTCAGGGGGCGCAAGCTATGGTGAGTGAGTTTAATTTAGTTAAGATTGTAAGAAATCCTAAGAAAAGCGACGTAAAGGAATCATGGGGTACAATAATTATTGGCCTAAACGTCTATTGAATTAACCTATTTCTTAAATTTAATTATTAACAGGATATTAGAATTCAATCAGGATTAAAGTTGATGGTGGTTAAAAAGTGAACTTACAATAAAGTCTCTAGATGGCGGCACAGTTGTGTCGTTGGCATTGGATAGTTGGGTTAGTTGAACATAGATGGCGGCACTTATGCGCGCTGAGTAAAAATTTTTATTTGAACGTAATAAATGTGCACTGTAATAAATAATCAAGAGAATCTAGGGGTAGGGAGATGGAGCAAAAGTTACATCATGTGAAAAGGTCAATTATTTAAATGCAGAAGTACTGCTCTTGGTCTTTTTCTGTTTAGGCTATCAGCATAGTCATAAGTTAGGTTTGGTAGGGAGTTATTATTAATTTTTTCGATGTTTCGGAAGAACGTGCTACTTTTGCAATTCAAACATTAATTCTATTAACATTTAACTTATTATGAATTGCTTCATTACGTACAAACCATGGGCAATTTGCCATGCGTCTTAATGTGATATTTTGGCTTTGTTGCAACTTTTTCATCCTTGAGTTACAAATACATCCCCAGACAGAACAGGCGTACGTGAGTATGGGACTCAACATGGATTTGTATACAAGAACTTTGTTTTCTATAGATAAAACGGAGTTTCGGGAAATTAAGGGGTTGAGTAAAGCTTTAGTACCCCGAAACTTGTTCAGAATATATGTTATGTGTGGGGCCCGTGTGAGTCTTTGGTCTAAAATAACACCAAGGTATTTGACTTGCTTGGCCATGGCCAAGGGAATGTTGACATCGTACATTTTCAGAGTAATATTCAGGTCAATATTTCTTTTATAGGTGAAATAAACTGCTTCTGATTTTTCAACGTTTGTTTTAATTTTCCATTTTTGCATCCAGGATTCTAGTGCATCGATCGATGTCGAGTGTTTGTACGACTAAGGCCATAGACGCGTTTTGATGGAGGATCGCAGTATCGTCTGCGTATAATGCAAGTGCAGCGAGGGGGTGGTGTGGGATGTCGTTCGTATAAATTGAAAACAGGGTAGGCGAAAGTAAACTTCCTTGTGGTAAAACCCCAAATGTTACTTTGCGTGTGGAGTGAGTATTATTATAACGAACGACAAAGTGTCTATCGCTAAGATAGGAATTAATGATGTACTCTGGGAAACCCAGAGTTATAAACTTGTATGTGAGGCTCTGTAACCACACAGTCAAAAGCTTTCAAAATATCGAGAAAGACACTCCGGTGATGAGTTTCTTCTTAAAACCTTCAGCGATCAATTCAATAACACGTTAGAGTTGGTGAGAGGTGAAATGTTTCTGCCTGAAACCATACTGTTCCGGAATGATGATATTATTTTCCTTTAGGAAGGCCTCTAATTTTCTTGAGTATGACTGCTTCGGCAATTTTGCTGAGCGTAGAAAGTAAACTTAGGGTCCATATGAGGCAGCAAGAGTAGGATCTTTTCCTGGTTTCAGGATGGGCGAGATAATCGCTGTTTTCCAATTGGTTGGAAAGTGCTGCAGTCTTAACATGGCGTTGATCAGTTTCGTGAATTTACATATCATCTTGGCTCCCATTTCCTTGATCATTTTGTTACTGATCTTGTCCAATCCGGGGCTTTTCCGGTTTTTTCTCTTCGCGATATAACTAATAACTTCTGAAGGCATGATTAAGGGTGTGTTGTTCATGGTTGTTTTTGAATTGTATTGGGTAATGAGGGATGGAACTAAGAGTTCTGTTTGAGGGTGAGGAATGTTGTGTGTGCGAAATTGAGAAGTATAGTGATGTGCAATAAACTCAGCTTTCTCAAAATCGGTGTATGCGATCCCGTTGGGGCCGTTAATGGGCGGATTATTAGTGTTATGTCGTTTAAACTTAGAAATCGCACTCGAGATAGAATTATCATCTGTAGATAGCGATTCTAAGTGTTTGGTCCAGCCAAATTGTGCTTGTTTTTTTAGTAGGGTCCTGACCTGCTGATTTAGTTGGTTCAAAGCAGTTTTATCCGTAAGACATCTGAATCTCTGCCATTGTTTACGTGCTTGGTTATGATGTTTTATCAATTCTCGAATTTTGCTATCTTTATATCTCGGGCTCTCCCTGACAGTTTTGCTATTTTTCATGAGAGCATCTTGAAGTTCATCTGTGAACTCTTCTGTAAAATCGTCTATCTCACTTCCCGATTGTATTGTATTTGTTGGGTAGAGTGTGTGTTGTTTAGAGCTTTGGCATAGCCTGCCCAGTTAGTAACAAGGGCTCTTTTGTGTGGTGTATTGTAGGTATTGGTATGTATTTCCATAAAAATCGGATTATGATTCGAGGATAACTCATTCATACTCTCCACATAACTTAGGGAGTTAAGATTTTTTAAGATAAAGATATCCATAATCGAGGGTGTACCAATACCGCATTGTGTTGGTTTGACTAGGAATTCTAGGTTAATACTGGCCACCTGGGCTAAATTATGTATAATGCGTCCGTGTGGATCAATATCCCAGCAATTCCACTCGCCGTGGAGTGCGTTGAAATCTCCATCTATAATAACTCGATTGTTTGTGTTTAATAATGTTTGTAAGTCTGTTTTTACAGAATTTACTGGGCTGTGTATAGGAAAATAAGTTCTAGATAATAGTGATTGGTCGTGCTGTGTTTGGAGTTAGTGTAATAGCTAGGGCTTCAATTGTTAAAAGCTGTGGTAATGGAGTGATATAATGAGAAATGGAGCACTTAATTAAAATTAGCAGTCCACCTCTGGCATTTCCTCTTCGAGCATGTCTTCCTTCAGTTGGTCTATTCCAACGATGAGTTTCATAATTGCAAGCTCTGAAATAGTTTTGTGGGTCAAGCATGTGTTTTTGTATGAGTACAATATCAGGAGAAAATTCGTGTAACAACTCCTTGAACTCGTAAGCTTTCGGGAGCAATTCATTTGCGTTCCATGTAATAATAGTAAGAGGTACATTTTGATTACTCTGAAACATTATTATTATCATTAATTACTTCAACGAAAAGGAATAATTTATCACAAGGATAAGTTAAATCTTTAAATTTAGGTAGGTACTTCTTAAATATTTCATTCATTAATTTAATATTATTAATACCAAAAATATTGGTGAATTCAGAAATATTTTTCATGAAATTTAATAGTTCAGAACCTTGAGCTTTTTCCTGAGAATGTTTCAGAACATTTTGGCCAGGAAAGCTCTTATTAATGCCATTACTGTTAGAAACATTTAAATTTTTAAATGCATTGCTAAGATCTGATAGTTTTACAATTTATGATGCCTTTGAGGACGTATTTTGTGCAACAGAAGCCGATATGGGGGGTCTGAGGGTTTTCGCTTTGGTTCCTAGCCTTATTTTTTGTAATATCAGCAAACGATAGTGCTTTTTTAATTGTGCTACCCTTTTTAGGTTGGCTTCGCTTGTTTCTGGAAAACATTTCGCAACCTCGATATGAGGCGACGTGATTTTTGTGGCATTTGCTGCACTTGGGTATTTCCATTTTTCTCTTATTCGGGTAATCCATAGTTTTATGTTCCATAGCACATTTCACACATCTCGCCGTAAAGTGGCAATTTTCTGATGAATGGTGCCTCTTTTGGCAATTGTAGCACTGTGGCACCTGATTCTTCGGAACATATTTTTCCTCCGAGACGGCGAAAAGTAGCAGATCAGTTACATTCTAGATTTCGTCAGCCTTGCCGTTTTTAATTATTTGTGCTAGGAACAGAGGCATTGGGGCTTTTGTCCTCCGGGTCAGCTGAGTAACTTTGCTAATACTAAGCATTAGAGCTTTTGCAATATTTTCAGTTTTTGTAGTAAGTGATAGTCCTCGAAATACCACTTTAATGGGTCGTGCATAGTTTGCATTAATCACATAATGTTCGACTTTTTTCTCCAAGAATAATGCACTTAGCATCCTGTGATTATCTGCAGTGCGTGGCAGAATTTTCAATAATTTTCCATTCACCTTTCCGAGAAATTTTGCTTCAGTTTTTCAAGATAATTCTTTTAAAAGTTCCTCGTGTGTTAACTTTCCAGGGTTAACCATAATTGGGAGAATAGCATGTGGTTGGCTAGTGGTCGGCTGCTACTGTTCGCCTGGGTTAGCATTAGAATTTTCATTATTAATATCATTAGATTCATTTAACACATTAAATTTATATATAGTTTCCACGTTAAGAAGATTAATTTTTTCCAATTTTTGTTGTTTAGCTGTCTTACTAGGGAGTCTAAATCCTTCACTATCAATATTTTGTAAAATACTACTAATTTTTCTTTTAGCCTTCGTTTCATCATTTTTCTTTTTATCCAAAGTATTAGACTGGGGCGGAATGCCTGAATTACAAGTCAAGTTGCACTTACCTCTGATATGGGCTTGAAGGATCCTCAGATGTTTCAGCATTATGTCCGTTGTAGTATATACGGATGTTTCAGCATTTAGTCCGTTGTAGTACAGTAGTTGTCTAAGTCGCTGGCAAGTCTTAATTGAAGTTCTTAACGCTTCTATATCCAATTGCATTAATTAATTCCGTTAATATTCCATATCCGTATCAACATCAGGGTTTTGCTGGGGAAGCCCAACGCAACGTTCCTTCGTTGACGGTGTCTCTGGTGGATCGCTATCGTCCATCCGTATGATCTCTTCAGTGCAAGGCGTGCTCAACTCCGACGGAGCGCTCATGATGCGCAACCTACCCGTACGATGGCACAGAACTGTATGCCCTTGACTGAACTGATCACCGGGGTCACCACTCCTGGCGAATAGAAACCACCATGGGGCATGGCCGTATTAGCTTGAAGATTTGACTGGTTATCAGTAAAGCCACCATCAGTACTACATGAGCTGCCCGGCTATAGGGGAATTATATGGAATTCGGTGGACAGTGGAAAAAAACTAGTTTAGGAACTTACCACGTGTCTTCCCTTGGTCCAGCCGCATCGAATGATCTTCCTTTGGGGTTCTGAAAATGCCAGGCTCATTTTTTTCTTCTCCCAGAGTGCTACTGTCATAGTAAGATACTTAACCAGTGTGTACACCCCAGGAGGTAATGAACAGGGTATCTTAACCTATGACATGTGAGAAAAAGCATAAGATGGTAGCAGGTGAATACTTGACTGGTATAAATTTGGCAATGATAACTGCTGCATAATATTAGTAGAATTTACTTGGCATTTAATTAGGTCGGCAAGTACTTGGCTGCGATTCCATACTTCATATGAAATGCTGTCTAGGACACTGCTAAATTCGTATTTCCATTTCTGTCTTTAACAACTATATTCCATGCATGTGCTGGAGAGAATCATGACTACTGGCCACATCAGTAACAAAATGACACATCCCGATTAGCCAGATTACGACAGCACACAGTCTTAACTTCTATCGGAGGATTATATACCACTTATTCTCTCCAGCACTGTACAGTTACAAGAGGGAATAAAAATTTCCCGACTTATCCTTCAAGAGCTTTGTAGATTTAACCAAATTATTAAATTGGATTACCAAATTTATTACTTATTCTCATGTAGCCATAGTTTCGTAAATAAGAATACATGATTATAAAAATCAATATTAATCCACGTTTACAAACCCGTACAAGACTAAGCACATACTGCATACCACTTGTTCAAACTTCTGGCTTGAATTGTAGAACGCATTTATAAGGAAATCAGTCAGGTCAGTTCAGTCAGTAGGTTTAAACGGTCTATTGTTCAATTCAGTCAGTCATACCTTTTTTATTCATGTATTTTCCTCTAGTTTATTTGGTAAAATATTCTGAAAAATTTTCTGATATTCACATAATTTCCTCCTTCTCCGAGGAGTTCAGAAAACAAGCTATACTAAATTTTGAAATGGCTTCGTTATTCGTTCAAGGATTATCTCCAAACGAGTCGATATTAGCAGGGTGGCATAGCTTTTACAAGAGTAAAAAGCCACAACTATCCTTTGTTGAATTTATTTGCTCATGGAATTTGGATGCACGGCTATGACTGATAATAATAATGGAGAGATTCAAGAAAATAGGGGTTTCTAATATCTTAATTGTTCAGAAGATCATTATATGTACAAGATAGACTGAATAAAAATGAAAATGATGTCAGTGGAAGTGATGCTAACGAAGCTATATGTTGCGAGATTCTATCTGAATTTCATTTATTCAGTCGATTCTTAAGTGAAAGTAAAACAAGGAATAAGTAGTCAAATACAGTCAGGCAGTCCACCTCAGTACGAAAACATGTTGTATTTCCGTCTTTCTTTTTTTAATATTCTAAACATAAAACTTGAAAACTAAAAAATACGGTGCTGCCAAAGCATGAAAACAACCTTTTAACTTTTCCCGACTTCTCTGCCCACCTTTTGAATTATGGTGGTTGAAACATAAATCAAAATACGTGTATTTAACAAGGATACTGAGCAACTATATGCAATTATGCAAAAAACTAGTCAGTACGTGAAGGTTTTACGGTTTCCTACCACATTTAAATTTAATGGCGCATTTCTGTCCTTTTTTTATATTCTAAACGTTAAACTAGAAAACTAAAAATAGAGTGTTGCCAAAGCATGAAAAATAACTTGGAAAATGTATGTTAACACTATCATTGATTTTCTCGCGACACTTAGGATGGTGCGAAAATCAGAACTGGCTTGCGTGTTAAAACATCAGTTTTATTTTTTATAAAAGGAATTCAGAAATATGCTTTGGTTAAACTGATGCAATACGAGAGGTGGTAAATACGCCCCACAGTTTCGATGTAGTTTATATTTTACAGAATGAAAAAGGCAAAGCCAGAGACGTGGATTACTCATGCAGCAGCAAGCAAAAATATGTCCTTAAAAAATTCCTCATCGTTTACATAGGATTGGGGATCTCAGATGTTTTGAGAGTATATATGACTGATAGAGTTGTAAAGTAAGACAAATTAAATTCAAGATAAAAATTTTACATTACTAATGGAAGCTCGTTTCCATAAAGGACGAATGCATTCTAAACAATAACTGCAAGCTAATGTGTAACGTTGATGTAACCGTCTTCCTTTAAACTTTCAGCTGTTTTCTCTTCATTTAATCGATCATCTATCCAGTCTGGTGGCATCCACAGAATTGAAGTAAAATCACAGGGAATATAACTTTTTTCCCCAATTCTCCACTCCAAAAAGTTAAATGCAGTGCTACCCATCTGGTAAAATAAATTAAATATTTTTCCATACCCACAGGGAGGTAGAGTGGCATATATTTGTGATGAATACATTTGAAGGAATTCTCATTTTTCTCTTATTTGATGACGAGAACTAGTGTCAGTAATGTTTTCAATACTTTACTATGGCATGTATGTATAGCTACATTCAGATATGACTGTTGTTTTAAAGTAAATGTGATATTTAAATATTTATCATTGTCTGAAAAAATTTCGATTCGCTAAAACTCGTTTTCTTGTTATAGCTAATATTGTTTCAAAATATATAATAGATATGATTTGAAATAATTTATAAGGTATTCAAGTCATATAAAAGTGGTGGTTATGTACGAATTGTTTGCTTGCAGTATTAAATGGTTGTGATCTGAAATATGCGTAAAAAAATTTCATAATCTTCAAGTTTCCAGAGGAATCTTCATATAGCTATCTCGGGGGAAGGTTACTAAAGTATCGCATATGGTAATATATGGAAGAACGCTTTTATAAAAAGAGACTGATGACTGGAGGCCTGAACCATTTTGTAGTTTTTAATTGAGTCTTACGCACTGATTAAATGGCAAGTGATTGCATAGTATTTTCTCTTTTTCTTTCTTTTGTTTTCTTTTCGTAGACTGGGCAAATTACGAGCGATGTTTTTATTATGAACGCAGAAATAAAAACAGGCATGGCATCGACTTGCATCAAAACTATAAACTTAGAACTTTGGTTATGAACAAAGAAATTAAAAATAGGCATGGCAGAGACTTAAATCGAAATGAGTTTCTCAGTGATATCCTGTCGACTGATCTAGTGAAAGCACAGGCAGAAGTATTGATGTTGTAGAAACATTGATTACACAGAATGTAGATCCATAATGAACTGCAAGAATTTTGATTGCGTAGAATGTTCATTCATAATGAATAGGAAACGTGGCAGCTGAGACAGAATAAACATTCATTGTTATTTTGAAAAACATGTTGCAACGACCGACAACGTGGCACATTACTTGTGCCTATTTCAAAATGTTTACATTTTTAATAGCTTTGCCGTAAGAAGAGAATAACAGGTAGCAATCTAGCTAGACCGCAGTGTAAATGTAGGGGATTTATTGGTGAGGCAGAAGACGCATTTATAAAAATAAGCTGTTGATCATATTCAACATAACACTTCGACAAAAAGCAAAACTGCTACGTCTCCGCATGCTATGCAGTATCTCCCTCCAGCACCCCGCGCAGGCGCAGAACTTTCCAGCACACCGCATCATTCTGCGCAGCCGCAGAACTCAATTCTACAAAACGAAAACTTCGCATGTTGTTTCCAAAGCAACAACACAGAGTATACCCTCAGTGAGGAAAACCAAATGATACAACAAATATAATTGAAAATGCATAAGAGTAATTGTGGTAGAAGTTAGAAAAAAACACATGATAAAGGAAATTACAAAATGAGTATATTAAATAAACAGAATGTATGGAAGTTATATGTAGTAGGTGGTAGACAAATGTTGAGAGAATCTGACATGTCGTCCTGATTTTGTGACAGTTTTAGGAATAGTTGACATGTTATTCTTTAATATGTCCGCCTTACTGGAAATTTTAGTGTCGTACACAACATTTTTGTCACTCGTAAAAGATGAAAATTTGAGTCGATGAATTGAAACAGTTTGATTCTTAACGTGCACGAGATAACAATTTTGTCATGTCCCGTAGTGACAGAATGAGGACATCAGTGAGGAGACTTGACATAGTCAATTCTCAGATAAACATGACAACACGATTTCAAAGATGGATGAATGTGGACATGTTCTGAATAGTGTTTTGATGTTGCATTGAAAATCAGAGAGCTAATAGATCTTAAACGATGTCGGGAATGGTGGATTCAGCTGATCTGAGCACAGGATATCCGAAGACAACCTTAAGGTAGCGCTATGTACCAGCTCAGAACAAGTTGTCGGATGTCGTCAGTGACGGAAGATCGAATACCCAAAATTGTAAGAAGTAACGATTCTATCTAGGGAGAGTTTTTTTACGTTTTTATGCAGTTTTCCGCTGACGATGGAAACGTTTAATGATTCCTTTCGCCTCTGGTTTAATTCGTGCCCAGCAGATTCATGAACTCCATGAAACTTTACGACTCAAAGTTTCCAACCTGGTCGGTGGTGATAGTAGAAGGACATCTAAAACGAGCTATACACTCATTAATTAAAGCTTTACAAGTTGTTTCAGCTGACATAAAGATGTGGAAATAATTTCAGTGCATAGTGTGAAGCGATTGATTATGATCAAGCAAAACAGATAGCATTCGGAAATCGGTGGCCACTAAAATCTATGTGAATATGAGAAAATTTAGCACGTGGAAGTAGAAATGTCGAAATGGGTGAGTTCGTATGCCGGTGTATCTTTGAACATTGACATTTCTCACAAGCCTTCACGGAGTTCTGGATAAAAGTATCCATGTTAGGTCAAATATAACGTTTGTGTATCAATTTTAAAGCGGCAGATATACCAGGATGCGAATACTTTGGAAGATGATAGGCCTAAGTGAAAAGGGAGTGAAAGGACGAGGAACATTGGCTGTGGAGTCATAGTACATATATATATATCTCCAAGAAGGAAATACTCTTTAGAGAGCTTCAAAGGAGATTTAGCAATTGTTGTAGTTCATTGTTTGTGAGTTGTGCTGAAGCTGACATGAAATGCAGAATAGGTGAGCGAGAAACAGAATCGTCTGTTAGGGAAAATGTGTCGGCAATAAAATTTTCCCTACCTTTAACATATTTTATATCAGTGAAAAATTGAGAGATATAATCTAGTGTCTCAATTGTCGAGGAGAACACTTTTCTGTTTTTTGTCTGAAAGCGAATGTTACTGGATTTCTGATCGGTAAATATGACGAAGTTACGACCTTCTAACGTGTGCTGAAATTTCCTGATAGATTCATATATTACGAAATGTTCACAGTCGTATGTAGACTATTTCCTTTGATTATAATTCAGTTTTAAAGAAAGGAATTCTATTAGCTCCCATTGACCATTTTGGAGTTGCATGAGAGCTGCCAATTACAACGAACGTTATTGTGTGTACAGTGTATTCTAGCAGGAGGCGTTTTCCAGGCTGACGCCAGACGCAGACTCTGCCATCTGAATGGTAGAGGATGAACCTTGATTCGTTGCTTCAGAAAACTCGTTTCCACTGATTAACCGTTCAGTGTCGGCGTGCTTTTCACCACATTAACCGAGCAGCGCGGTTGGACTTCGTGAACAAAGGCAGCAACATCACGAAAACCAAGCAGATGTTCTTTCTTACGGATGCTTTTCATCGAAACTACGCTCTCGGTTGCCTGTTGAAACTCTTGGAGTGTGCGGAAATCGGAGTTTTGCGAGTCTACCGACTCGAAGCACATTCCGATAATCACCGCTCACCTCCCACTTCTGAATCACATATGCCACTGTCGAGTTTGGGTTATTCAGCTCACTAGATACACCCCTTAAGGATCGATCATTTTTGTGATACCCGACGATTACACCTTTCTCGAAATCAGATAACTCTGCACTTCGTTCTTTCCTACACGATATTTAATGGTGGGAGACGTCATGTATATCAGGACCGCAGATATCGGCATTTGCATGGGTGTCCAAATACTTATTGGTAGATATTGTATATATCATTTGATGGAATCTTGATTTGCATTTTGCAGTATGATAGCTTTGCTGTCTTATTGCTTTTAATCATTTTTGTATATTTTATTGTTATTTTTTATGCTAAGATTTAGGAATTTGAGACAATGGTAACAAAAGTTAGTGCTTGAGAGTAAGGAATTCGTTAATTTGTTTCAACTTTAAAGAATGTTATTTTCTTCCTAATTAAAAATATTATAGCAGCTTTCATATCGCCTTTTTTATAGTAATACACATCAAATGTTTTTCTACTATGTTTAATTAATAATGTGCAGAGTTTATGTTGCATTTTGAATTTCTAATTAGTGTTTGAGTTTTGTGAAAAAAATTGTGATAACTTACATGAAAACTTTATGAAATTCACATTTGTAAAATATTGCTTTCTAAATGTTGATTATATCTTCAATAAATTGTGTTAATATTATTATAGTTTCTGTTTTGTAGAAGATTTGTGCGATAGTTATTGTATTATAAATTTTATAGAATATTCTGTATTGGGTTCCCGAAACAAAGAAGAACATTGTGCACATTAAGGAGGATATTTTTAAGAATACTGTAGAGGGAACATAAGTAAGCAATGTTCACTTCTTCAGTTCGCAAGGAACAAACATTAGAAAAAAAAACTTTATAATATGCTGAACCTTTCCGTACAGCAGTACAAGATCCCGATATTACCATAGCAGCTGATCACATCATTTGATTCTGAAAAGGCTGCAGTATGTACCTGACACCTGTATTCTTTGTCATATGAATATTAGATGTGAATAATAACTAACTGCTCTCATGAGTGTATATTGATAGCAAACAAATGATGAAAAACTTTTTTCGTTTTTTCTTCAATAGCTGAAGTAGTGACTAAAGGCTCCTGAATGGAATACTGTCAGCACTGAATATTTATAAATCCCTTATTTTTATTTACATTAGGTTTGTATTCAGTGCCATTCCGGATGTGTGAGATTCCAGGAATTTCTATGCTATTTCAAGAACTCAATAGCAAAAAGATTACTGTCTTCTTATTTGGGGCTTCAAATACTAAATTAATAGATTTTAATTTTGTTACTGACATCTTATGTCTTCTAGTGAATCTGGAATGTAAATTTTAAGACGCTTGGTAAAATTAGCATATAAAAATGCAGTATTCTAAAATTAATCTTTTGTGAGTGTTCATTCTCATCTTTTTGCATGTATATGGATGTTTCTGATTTATTTAATTTATTGCATGTTACTTCTGTTGTTGTTTCAAATTCTCTTGGGGTAGGAAAGCCTACACCAAGTCCAAGAGACCTTGCCGCACAAACAAATCGCTGATGTCGTCCTGCTCAGCCGACAGCTGTCTCAAGGAGACGCGTATACAATCCAGTAGGCGAGCGGGAGAGGCAGGGAGGGAACAGGCACACGAGGGGAAGGTCTTTTCTCCCTCTTTGAATTTCATGCATCGAAGATGCCCACTTCTGAGTCTAGCCCTGGCCGTTTGGATAGGCCTAGATCTTTTACTCAGAAGTGACAGGCCTGGTTGTTCAGCGAAATACCACTGGTGAACAGGAAAAATTTCCAATCAACAATAAGCAACTGGTCCATGGCGAAGGGTAATATGCAGCTTCGTTTCAGGCGAGGTACGATGAGGGCTGAAGACTGACTAGACCGCTATGCCTGTTGGTTCGCAGAAGGTATTTTATTTCCCTTCTACCACCTATTGGAAAACCAATAGAGGTGTTCCCCGATCCGCCTCCTGGGGACACGCCCTCTAGGGGTTACAGGCTCAACACCTCCTAACAGAAGTTCTGTTAGGAGGTGTTGACAGGCTCCCCCAAGTGTTCTTCTGTTATTTTATAAAAACTCAGTTTGAATGTATTCAGAATCATTTTTATTAACCTGTGCAATATATTACTAAATGAAATTTATTGGAGAGACGAAGACTTTTCATGCTAATTTTAAAATTATATAAACTTGTATTAGGGTGTCTTATCAAGCTACAGAAATTCATTTTCTATATTTGAGCTTGTGTGTAAATGGTGTTTCTTTCCCTTTTTTTTTTTTGCTGATCTTTAAAAAATCAGTTCTACCATATGTATTTTTTATACTTCTGCAAGTACCAATTCTTGTAACTAAGCTGGCAAAGCGGCATATAGCTCCTGATTCATATGTCCAATAATAATGAATTAATTTTAAATTTTATGCCAAAGTTTTTTTTCTTAAATTAAAATAATACTGTAATTGGTAAAAATAAAATTTCATTATATTTTCCTTGTGCTTTTCATCTAAAAGATATGTGCGAATATGTACGAAATTTCTAATAGATTAAGTGAGTTTACATCACACATAAAAGATTTTGGAAAAGCACAAGCATGTAGAAACTGTAATTTGTTTGACGAGTGGTAGAGTTACATTGATACAATATTTATTTTCATATCTAACTCAAATATCTGTATTAGCTTAACTTCATGCTCAAAGGCATTTTTTCTACTTCATTTTACTTTTTTCTGTGTTTAACAAATAATTTTTTGTGTAATTGCAAATAATTTGTAACTCCTATTTTCATCTTTGAACCGAGAAAAATTAAACGAAGTGGAAGCTAGATTTTCCATCACTCTTTAACCATCAGCTATTTAAGTGGCCGAATAAGCAAAACGCAAGTAAATGCACACGCATGCACAAAAAGGTAATTTAAAGTAAGACAGATTCTAGGATAAAATGTTTTGTCACCTACTTAAAAGATTGTTTTGAAGAATGCAGTGTAGCACTGCAGCAAAACTGCAGACAGAAGGTTTTCCATCAAAACTTTCTGCGCATATTCAGTAATCACAGGGTATTTTCACGAAAGTGCTATTTTTGTAACTTTAAGGGACAGTTAACATAGGGTTGCCTATTCATATGTGTAGTGATACATGCAGTATGTATTTTAATATTAAACGTAACATATATTTTATTCATTTTCTGCTATTTTAACTTATGAGAATGAATTATATTGTTTCGTAGGACTGTATACTGCATGTTATATAGTGCTCAGAAATTATCTAGTAAAATTTTAAAAGACAGTAGAGGGGACTGAAATAAGTTATTTTTTTGTTTTGTTTTTTGTTTGCTTTTTGTTGCTGTACAATATGTGCCCTTGCAATAGCCTATGCCAGAGGTGGGAAACCTTTTTACCATTCGCGGCCACATTCAAACTAGTCAGTAAGAAAAGAAACCGCATAAGTTGACATAGTTCTAAATTCGAATTTCGCGAAATTATTATAGATTTTGTACAATTTTATCAATTTATTGCATTATATAGAAATAATACAAAAAATTAAGTCATTTATTTATTATTTAACATAAAAAGTTACAATATAAAATATTTTTGTACTTACCTAAGAGTAATAACTTGTTATGACCTTTATTTATTTTTTAATACACAACTACATATATTTAATATCAAAACATGTCAAATAAAAATAATTTAAGAAGTATAAGAAAAATAATTTAAGACGAAGTTTTTTAAATAAATTTATTACACTATAAAGAAATGTAGTGGAAAAATAATAATAAGTAGAAATAGTCATAATATTAGCAGAAGTACTTTTAAATAAATCCATTATATTATAAAAAAGTGCAATAGAAAAATAATCATATTAATTTATATAAAACTAACGTAACAATAATACGTAAAATAATTTTAAAATCCGTTGGAAAATTTAATTTAGTAGGGTATCTTCATTTGTTTTTTGCTTGAGGGTAATTGAATATTTGGATCGTAGCCTTAATAGATTCTTTAAATGAGCATCTGCAATTTGTGTTCTTAAACTAGTTTAAATTTTTGTCATGAGAGAAAATATTGACTCGCAGTACTACTTCCAAAGCAGAAAAGTAAACGGCGTGCATGCTTTCGTAGGCATGGATATTCAACAGCCTTTTTCCAGATTTTTATGGGATCCTTTTTCGCATCAAAATAGATTTGAGGATACTGTTTTCGCCCAACTCAAATAACTCCATTTGTAGTTCTGTCGGAGCCTCGGATATATCTACTAAATGTGATTCAAATACCAATTTTGATAGCAGAAGTGTGCTCGTCAAAATCTGAAAATCTTTCAGTATATTCTTCTATTAAAAAATCCAAAGCATCTACATATTCATCGAATATTTTATTTTCACATTTCTGCTCATTCAACATTTTTTCTGGTTCCGGGAAGTGTTCTGCAGATATATTTGAGCGAGAGAGCAATATTTCGAAAAATCTTAATTTTTTTTTCGAGGCACTTGCATCTTTTACCACATTTAAGATACAAGGTGGTCATCAAGAAACTTTGCCAACATCTGCACTTCTAACGTCCGTACCGGTTAATCGATCGAGATGAGATTGCAAATATAGTTATTCGGAGGTGTGCGTTCGAGGTTCTGTGAACGGCAACACAGGGGCCCTCACGTTTACGGTTATAGTTACAGAAACTCGAAAATGTCGAATGGCAACGCCAACTTTTCCGTTCGCAAAATGTTCAACGCATGCGAAAACCCTAAATAGCGTTGGAACGGTACCAATATGTTCGAAAACTGGCGTGTTATGCATACACAAAAAAGAGTTCTGTAAACCGGCCAACGAAACACGATGTGGACGCACGCAGAAAATTTGCATATGACAGAGACAAGACACCGATCACTGATGATAATACATATTGGACGAAAGAATATCTTTATTAGATCAAACATTTTCCAAACGGGTGCCATCACAGGCAAGTATGCATTGCATCGGGAGACGGTGGATAATACCGTTGAAGGCATCATGGCATGAGGGATGTTTGCAATCTCACGCGGTATAGAATCCTTTAAATCCGACAAGGTTTGCGAATTGCACAGGTAAACTCTGCATTTGGGATATCCCCAAAACCAGAAATCCATAGGCGTCAGATCGGGGGGGGGATCGCGGAGGCCATGGAAAAGGATAATGATGCGATCACCAAAATGCTGTTCCAGGACTCTCTAACAATATGTGGTGGTGCACCATCTTGCATCCAAACAATGTCATTGAATGCATTCCGCCTACGCAATTTCGATAGTAGCGTTCATCTTATTTTGATAATACAGTTTTATCAATTCACCACGAACTTTACCAGGAACACTAATTTCGTCCCCATGTGCGAGTTCCCGAATGACTTTGCAAACCCCGCCTGGCATTTTATCGGTTTCTTACGCTGAATATCAGGCGATCGAAGTTCTGTGATTGGTATCTTGCCTCCGGTATATGCAAATTTTCTGCGTGCTCCCAGATCATGTTTCGTTGGCCGGTTTTCAGAACTCTTTTTTTGTGTAGTCATAACACGCTCCTTTTTGGATATATCGGTACCGATCCAACGCTATTTAGGGTTTTCGCATGCGCTGAACATTTTGCGACCAGGAAAAGTTGGCGTTGCTATTCGATATTTTCGAGTTTCTCTAACTATAACCGTTACCGTGAGCACCCCTGTGCTGCCATTCACAGACTCTCGAGCGCATGCCTCGGCATAATTATATTTGCAATCTGATCTCGAGCTGTTAACCGTAACGGACGCTAGAAGGCAGATTTTGGCAAAGTTTCTTTATAACCACCCTGTGTTAGCTTCGTTTTACCTTGCAATGTCGGGTTTGCTTAGCTATCGTAAAATGTACGCGACGTTGAAGACTGATTATTTACCACCAAGTCCTTTAAAGTACTACAAAGTCAGGAGAAGGGCGTAAAGAACTCTTTATTAACTCAAAGTTACAGTCGGCAATAACTCGTGCTTACAGAAGTCAACATTTTTGGCTTAAATCTAAAGGTAATGAATAACTTAAAATTGATGAAATTAAGTATACCTACGGCTTCACAGATTAACTATCGAGCAAGTTGTCTTTGACTCGAAGTCGGCGTAAATAAGTCTCATGCCAAGAATAACTTAACGCTACAGAATTTTTGTTTAGAGAATCAAAGTTAGCAATGTGGCTTTCCAGCACACAGAACACGCTCTGATTTCATCTTCCCAAAACCTTCCATTAAATACATTTTTCCTTATACCTAAGTCGAATAACACACGTGCTGGAAATTTGGATTTGGGCTGGGAAATGAAATGAGAATTGAAAGGAAAGGTACTTAAAATAACGGGTTAGAAAAATAAACGATACTCTACAACCTTGCAGGCAAATATTTAAATTGTTTTGTCATGATATCAGACAAAATGCAATGTTTCTGCAAAATGCTTCAATCTGATCAATCGCTTAATTTCCCTTGTTCTTCATAAATTTAAAATTTGTCGCTGTAAAGTTTAAACCTTTATCAAAACCTCTACTGTTGATATCCAGCGAACCTTGCAGTAGTACCCTGGAGGAACACTGTACGTTTCCTCGTCTAAATTTAGCAACTGCCGAAATTCACGATGACGCATTGCATTTACACGAATATTGTCAACAATCGCAATAGTTCAATCCAAAGTATCTTGCAGAATGGTGAATTTTGCTGATCAAAATGCAGAGAAATGATATTAAGTTTTCATTTTTTTAAAAAGCAAGGAGTCTCTTCTTTATCTGTCATGGGAAGTACGCAATCGGTGCAGACACTAACTAAATTACTGACATTTAATTCTAATCGATGACATACTTCTCTGAAGGTTTCGAAAATCTGAGTTCGTGAGTTCTTGCAGTTAGTGTACTCAGCGCAAGTTCTTCGTAACACTGAAAGTCTATAAAATTACACACCAAATTAAATATAAAATTTGCGCCGAGTCAGTTTTATCAGTGTTTTCAGTGCAGACACTAACTAAATTACTGACATTTAATTCTAATCGATGACATACTTCTCTGAAGGTTTCGAAAATCTGAGTTCGTGAGTTCTTGCAGTTAGTGTACTCAGCGCAAGTTCTTCGTAACACTGAAAGTCTAAAATTACACACCAAATTAAATATAAAATTTGCGCCGAGTCAGTTTTATCAGTGCTTTCAGTGCAAACACTAACTAAATTACTGACATTTAATTCTAATCGATGACATACTTCTCTGAAGTTTTCGAAAATGTCAGCTCCGTGAGTTCTTGCAGTTAGTGTACTCAGCGCAAGTTCTTCGTAACATTGAAAGTCTTTAAAATTACACCCCAAATTAAATATAAAATTTGCGCTGAGTCAGTTTTATCAGTGCTTTCATCTAAATCAATCGAAAATTAAACATCTTCATTTTGTGTAATTGTACGAAGTTGCTCTGTTACACTTTGAGCTAATTCGTGCTGTCGATCTGATATAGTCAGGGCCGGCTCAAGAGCCGGTCCAACCGGTGGGGCTGCACCGCACGGTGGAATTTAGGGGTGGCAAAAGTTTTAAAATTTAGAAAATAACCGAGCAGCTAGAAACTGCCGGTCAGAATGACTTGATATTTTGCCAGAGCAATCGCGAGGCAATGGAATTTTGTTAGGCGAAGGAAAAATTGGTCCAAAATGTACCGATAGATGGCGCTGTCAAGGTGATGTCAGAGAAAAGACCTAAATGGATTCGTTAAACACAGGAATGTTGTTAACCAAAAGGAAACTATAGACTCCAATTGTTTACAACAAATTTATCAGCAAAAAGACCAGAATAGGTGTTTACAGTGAGAAAAGTGATAGTGACGAAAGAGAAAGGCGCGGGCTAAATCAAGGGTTGAATAAACACCTTACGGATGATCGATACGCAAGTTGTTCGATATGCCCTTCGCGGCTTGTTCCGGTACAAGGTGGAAGATCAAAACGGCATGTTCCACATCAGATCGAAGGCTATAAGAGCTGATGCTATGAATATGATATGTAATGTTTTGCCTTCAAGTCGACCAGATTCGCAATCCGCCCGCTATAAATAATATTCTTTCCAGGTATCCCCAAAGACAAAAATCACACGCACGCTGTTGGAAAATGGCAGCTTATGGTTCTATGATCGCCGAAATGAGCGATCAGCAGCTGCGTCGCACGAGTAGCAATACGCGGTGGAGCGCCATCTTGCATGAACATTGTGCGATCCGCACACTGACGCTGCTGAAGTGCGAGAGGGACATGGTTACGCAAAAGTACTTGATACCTCTTGCCAGTAAGTGTGCAAGTAACGAGCCCACAGGTGTGATCTCCTCGAAGAAGAATAGACCGATGACAAAGGCTGCTGCTGACCTTTTTCAGACTGTACCGCTAACAGATTCTCGGTCGCGCATGTCCTTCAATTTTGCGTATTTGCAGAGCCTTGCAAATGGAAATGTACTTCGTCAGGCCACAGAATGTTCAATGGCCATCCACTGTCCACTTCCATCCAGGTAAGAAATCGTAATGCAGATGATTCACGTGTTTCCAGGTCAGCAGGTAGGAAATGCTGCACATGATTATCTTGTGCGGATAACAGCGCAAGATGTTCCGTAGAGCTTTCCGTACCGTGCTGATAGGCATATTCGACAATACAGCCAATTTCTCATGCACTGCTTATTCCCGCATCACTGTTTGTCTGCTCTCGTGGCCACATCTTCCCACACTGCCACCGCCGAAACTGGTTTTCACCCTCCACCTCATTTCACATCAAATCAACCGGTGTCTTCGAATTTATCTATCATTTTCTGCAGGCTATATGTGGCCAATGGGCCGGATTTTATACGTTTTAACCGAAACTTCCTGATAGCTATTAACGCATGGCTAACAGAAAAGCTGCAAGAGCAGGGCGCGATTCTTCTTTGTCAGAGTCATCTTGAAGCACTCAGCCAAAGTGCTCTGTGTCCCATTAGTGACTGCATTTTTATTACAGCTGTCTGCTGTGTGCACGCCACGTCTTATTAATTCACATAACTCCACAACGACAATGTGAACTTTGACCGTGACATCTATCAGCACATTTTGGATCTATTTTTCCTTCGGCAAACAAAATTCCGTTACCTCATTGTTCTGGAAAAACATCAAGCCATTTTTACCGGCAGTTTTAAAGTTAGAGCGTTTCGAAGTAGCAAGTTTAATTATAATCACCATGTATCTAATGGTAATGATAATATTTATATTCATTATGATACAGTAAAAGTAGCTTGTGTAAATGGAAAATCCACTGAAATTATTTATTCATTTAATAACCCAAATCCACCACGTAGTATCATTTCAGAGACCTCTTTATGTGTCCGCTGACCCATCAAAGGGCGCTACCAGCTTTCTCCCTCTTGTAGTAGAATTTGCAAGAGAGAGTAGCGGAAAATTGGACCGGTTTAACACTCTCTTCCTGGGAGCTATCGGTCAAGTAACGAACTAACCTCCCTTCCGCCACGTGATGCCTGCGGACTTTTCCTGTAACTTGGATGCTTATTGCTAACCTGTAAAATTCTTATGTTGAGTGAATTATATCTGATGTTTATTTTGTTATTAATGGGACGTGTGTTAAAAGATTATATATTTCCTAAACTTAATAAAAATGGTAATGGGCACCGTCGTTATACCTGCAGCAGCAACACCACACGCCACTATAAAATGGCGCCCGGTAAAATCACCCGAACACGGGCCTAGGAAAAGCTACTAGCATCTTCAATTTCTGTGCCCATTATGTGTTGTGAAGGGGAAGTATCGTCTACTAATCAAAGCTAATATCTTAATCCATCATTATTTTCGTGTTATAGTCGAAATTGTGAGGCAAACATTTGTGTGTTCTTCAAAACGTCCTTGTGGATTATACGACAATGTGCCCCATGCAAAAGGGGGAAAATTCTTAAAGTGATCTGCAAGATTAAGACGTGTGCTTTATATCGAAAAATAATTTTTGGGGGTAAATGTTTCTAATAAGCGATATTTTGTTACGCCGAATCCGCTGCTGACTGAGACAATATTTCTCATACAATTCAGAGGTAAGCCACACAAATTTTTAGTTATTACTACTCTCAACTAAAGCCTATCTTTAGAATGCATACCTGCACAAAACGTTTTTTTTTTCTGATTAATGTTGCATATATCTAAATATAACTTAAACTTTTATTTCGGTCGTGTTGTTCATTATGTTTGCAGCTTACTCATACCACATTTGTAATTTTTCAAATGTTTGCATTAACTTTATTTATCCCACTAGTATCTTTATATGAACTTATTAGTAATTGATCATTGTGCATTTCTTATCTCCTATTGGCCATATTTTTGAGCATCATGACTCAACCACAACCTCGTAGACAATATCTCACGACGGTTGATATATGTTTCTGTCAAGACTGCCCCATTTTAAAAAGTAAATCCGACTTTATGGTTTCCACAACAGGAAGTCCAGTTGAACGTCGCCCGAATTACTGTTGATTCCACAAAATTCAACCACGTGCTATCTGCAATTGAATCTGATATCCTCATTAGCGTTTGTGATATCGCTTTGCTACGCCCCCGCCATAGACTGGCAAATACGATACCCTAAAAACACGTTTAATGGAGTTGTATTCTGAAAGTCAGGAGTCTGAGATCCGTACACTGCTTCAAGGTCTAGAACTTAGTGATCAACACCCTTAACAATTACTTTTCTGTATCCGAAACCTCTCTGAAGAGACGGTTGGAGAACCCTTACTAAATCCCTATGAATATCACGCCTCCCGTAAAACACGCGAAGTATCCTGGCTGCCTTAAGTGATGATCTCCCAAACCTCGTGGTCATAGCTGACAAAATTACAGATCTCACAGCTCTCCCTAGCATACATAGTACTGCCATGGCACCTACCTCTGTCACTGAACAGCAAGTTGCAGAGCTGGCGAAGACTCCTGGGAACGTAAAGACAATCATTTCCAACATAACAGAAGGGGTAATAGGTCCACGCTATCGACAGTATGAAGAGCCATGGAACAACATTTGCTTCTACCATACTAACTTTGGTTCCAGTGCACGAAAATGTGTTTCTTTATGCAATATCCGGCGATCGAAAAACTAGATCGGTGATCGCTCGTGGGCCAGCGTTGCAACCGTCGCGTTAATCGAATTATTTTGGCCGATAAATCTTCAAAACTGACCTTTTTAATTGACAACGGCCCCGATGTATGTGTCATTGCCTAGAGTTACTGTCAGCATGCCTATAGTCCAGCTACATTAGTCCTCTTTGCGGCCAACGACACCAAAATAGCAACATATGGTACCAAACTCACCAACATACGCACCAAAAGTTCAACATACTTATTGGTGTTAAAAACAATCGTTTAACTGATGGGCAAACAAAACTATATTCTTATGGTAGACTTTCCACCGCCAATCCGCTCAGTAATAGCATTCATATTTTGGTTGGTAACTCAAAAATTTGACAAAACTCTTGCCGATTACCCCAGCTTAACGAATCCTTCGCAAACTTTTGAGGGGAATCAACGCTCAACAATTTTCTATCACATTGAAACTAAAGGTCCTTCTATTTTCACAAAATTTAGAAAGTTATCTGCAGAATTACTTCAAGCCGCACGTCAAGAGTTTGACCTTCTCCTATCAAAAGGCATCATTCGGCTTTCGAAAAGTCCTGGCGACCGTGCGGAAATTATCGTCGCTTAACGCCAGATCGTTAACCCATACCCCGTATTCAAGATTGCACTAAAATGTTTTCGGGCAAAACCATATTCTAAACCCTTGATTTAGTCCGCGCCTTTCATCAAATACCTGTTTATCCTGCTGACACAAAAAAACTGCCGTCACCACCCCTTTTGGTCTTTTTGAATTTTTGGCTATGCCATTTTGTTTACATAACTCAAGCCAAACTTTCCAACGTTTTACACATGAAGTTTTATTTGGATTGGATGTTTGCATCCCTTATTTTGACGACATCTTTATTGCATCGACTAACGAAGAGCAAGTCAGGTATTTGATAGTTTGAATAAACACGGTTTGCCTTTAAACCCTAACAAATGCGTATTCGGAAAACCATTTGTTTCCTTTTTATGTTGCCCAATCTCTGACTCAGGTGTAAAAACCCCTGCCCGAAAAAACAAAAGCAATCGCCGACCTCGCAAAATCTCCCACTATTGTCGATCTTAAACGTTTCTAAGTCGTGATAAACTTCTATCATCGCTTCTTACCAAAGGCAACTGAGACCCAAGTTCCATTGCATAACCTTCTAAAAGATTCAAGGAAAAATGATAAACGCCCCACCCTTGGAACCACGAACTTAATAAGGCATTTGAAAAATGTAAATACAACTTTATTAGTTCTGCAACTCTCTCTTATCACTTTCCAAGCCAAAAGCTGAGTATTATTGTCGACGCTTCCATCGGTGCTGTCTTAAATGTTCGACTCATTAACAACTACCAACCACTAGAGTTTTTCTTGCAGAAGCTGTCTCCCACCGAACAAAAATACAGCACGTATGACAGAGAGCTATTAGCCGTTTATGCAGCTATAAAATATTTCAGGCATAATCTCGAATGTCAACATTTCAGTACATTCACTGATCACCAACTTCTAACTTACGCGTTCACATCAAAATCAAATTCTGCTTTCCCACCACAAATTAGGCATTTATATTAGCTCAGTTCAGTACGGACATTCCATTCAGCATATAGCAGGTTCCAGCAATGTCGAGGCAGATACTCTCTCGCGTATTCAAAACATCGATCTAATGCACCACTGGATTTGACTCTTATTGCTCACTCGTAAGCTAGAGATGAGGAGTTGAAATGTCTCAGTGAAGTCTCAAACTGCCCATTGAAATTTCAGTTATTACAACTTACTGCGGACCTCCAACTATTGTGTGACACTTCTAATAACAGACTTCGACCTTACGTACCACTTAACTTCAGGAAAAATTTTTTGACTGTTTCCACAATCTATCGCACCCAGGTATTCGGGCTTCCAAAAAGCTCACACAAGAAATATACGTTTGGCCATCCATGCTAAAGGACATTGCCAACTGGACTAGCTCCTGCATCGTGTGCCAACGTTCGAAAGTTACCCGGCGCACACATAGCCTTTTGGAAAAACTCGCCATGCCATTCGAGCGATTCGACCATGTTCATATAGACATCGTCGGCCCTCTACTGTCATCTGAATACCGATATCTGCTCGCCTGCGTTGACAGATTTACTCGATAGCCTGAAGCGTTTTCCATTCAGCACATTTCTGCTGATACTGTGGCTCAACAATTCATCTCCGGTTGGATTGCACGATTTGGTGCACCATCAATCCAGACAACTGATTGCGCTCAGCAGTTCCAGTCACACTTTTCTCTTGCTTCACATGTATGCTTGGAATACGCCGAATTCGCACTTCGCCGTATCATCCTTCCGCCAACAACATAGTGGAACGTTTTCACCGCAACCTAAAAGTAGCTCTCAAGTGCCATAATGACATCCGTTGGACTACAGCACTTCCTCTTGTGCTCCTTGGTTTACGTCACGTTCTTCTTTCAAGCAAGACCTCGCAGGTACATCCGCTGACCTTGTCTATGGTACGACGCTTCGATTACAATCTGAGGTTTTCCAACCATCCTCTGCTCCAGTGGAAGCATCGTCCTTCCTCCAGACTTTCCGAGAAACGACGAAAACGCTATCTCTGCCTCGCACGTCATGCCATAACAAATCAGCATAATTCGTATACCCTGCACTGAACACTTGCACTCCAGTGTTTGTGCGAAACGACGCGGTAAAACCCCTCTCACTCCTCCATACGACGAGCCCATCGAAGTCTGTGCACGCAACAATAAACATTTCACCGTTCTCACGCACAACAAGGAAACCGTTCTGGGAATGGACTGAAGGCTGCGTTCTTCGAAGCTTCAAATACTCCGATTCATGCGACCAGCAATCCTCCTAATTACCTGGCTCCACCTGTTTCTGCAGATCCTCCTTCCATCGCTCGATCTCCTACTTCCTCCCAGTACTCCACCAGCCGACCCACGATTGGGAAGACGTGTTCGCTTCAACACTAGATATTTGTGAATTTTTTTACTTCGTATATTTGGTACTCGGGGGGGGGATACTTTAGAGACCTCTCTATATGTCCGTTTACCAAAAAGAGGGCGCTACCAACTCTCTCCCTCTTGTCCAGTAGGGGAAAATTTGGACAGCTTGTACACTGTTTTCCTGGCATCCGTCGGTTAAGCAACGAACTCACCTTCCTTCCACCACGTGGTGTCTGCGGACTTTCCCTGCAATTTGGATGCTTATTGCTAACATGGATTACTACCTGTAAAATTCTCATGTCTAGTGACTTATATATGATGTTTGTTTTGTTATTAGTGGACGTGTGTTAAAGGATTATATATTTCCTAACCTTAATAAAAATGGTAATGTGCATACGGCCGAGTATACTGTCCTTATACCTGCAGCAAAACCACCACACGCCACTATACATTTGATAAACCGGTATTTTATCCCGTTAAATTAGATGAAAATAGTAGCATTCATATGTGGGTAACTAATAAAAATAATTACCTCATTGATTTAAATAATCAAGAAGTTGAATACAGTTTTAATGTTAAAGAAGACGAAAATTATTTGAAAAAATTCCTGATCACCTAATTCTTAACATAAATAAGTGAATAATCATAGATTATATAGAAAACGTAAAAAACTCGAAGAAGCATTTTTATAGATTCTGAGGCTTTGCTGTTTGAGAGTAAAGCTCTTGTTTTTGAAAAACAAATCTTACGTGATAAATTAAATTAAATGAAATCCAATGAAAGGCGAAAGTTTAAAACTTATACATAAATAAATGGAGAAGATTTATGACTTAGCAGATAAGAAATACCATCATAATGAAGAAATTGAAAGCGAAGAAATTTTAGAATATAATAAAGACGAAAATGCAATAGCTCAGAGTGAAAATGCTGCTTATAATTTTACTATAAAAGGAAAAAATAGTATTTTATATCCAAGATTTTTTCTTCAATTAGAACTAAATATTGAAAAAAGTAAAGATGACAATACTGGAGAGGAAAGCATAATTTTAAATAGTTTGGGAGGATTTATTTATACAATACAAAGTACTATAGCAGGTAAATGTATTGAACACCATAATGTAGATGCTTCATTACTGATTCATACTATTTTAATGATCTATTGTACTCCTGATTATTGGACATCCGAAGATACCAACATGTTTTTTTTATCCTGATAAGAGATTTATTATCTTAAAAGGAGCTGATATTGACGCCGCTAAATTATCTGATGTAATAAATAACATAAAATTGAATGAAGATTTTAATGAAGGATTTTTTAAGAGATGGTCTATTACAAAAACAGCAATGTTCTTAAAATATATATTCCTTTAAAATATATACTTTCATTCTTCAGAGAATATAAAAAAGCACAAATTTTGAAATTAAACTTGAATTTCAGAGGAATATTAAGTGGAAATATGATATATATTGAAAAAAAAATAATAGGAATTGTAAAAGATGTAAAACGGATATTAAATCATTATAAATTTTAAAATGATTCAAAGATTATGTATGAAATCTTTAAAATGAAAAAAAAAGATAGAAATTGAATGGAACGAGTTCAGAATGCTTACATCCTCTCCACTGTCTTCTTCATCTGGTACCTATAAGTATAACATCTACCGGCAGATGATATTTTAAGCTTATATATTCTTTTTCAAGATCTTGAAAGAGAAAAGAATGCAACACAAAATTATATATTGGATAATTTGTTGTTGTGACTTATCTCCTTTGTCTGATAGTATCATCAGAACAAGCCCACGAAACACATCGTGGCAAGGAGTGCAAGATTGCGCCTGTTGTTGGCAAGAGCCTTGAGTATCATGCAGGTGACAGTACGACTTTGCTCAGTTCCGCCCCAGTTTTGATGGAGAGTGCCCGGGGAACGGGTCCGAGGGTCTCCCACCGCTAACCTCTCGAGAGGACTTTCGGCTAGCCCCATATTTAGAGTGCCTCCATGCCGCACAAACCCTATACATTTACAAACATACATTCCTTCTCCGAGATTCGAGCCTGGGCCCTTCTGTACGGCAGTCAGTGTCGCTAATCACTATTATTTGACAGTTTAGATATGACTGATTGTTATTTAAGTGTTAATGAAAGGAATTTCGTAATAAAAATTATAAAATGGCTTTTTCTAAAAAGCATATAATACTAATAGTTTATATGCATCTCTTTTAAAAGCAGGATTAAATTATATGAATTCTAAAACAGGATGTATGATAGATCTTTTAAAATTTGAAAACTCTATCCTATTGTTTATCATGATCTCACTAAGCATTAAAGTTATACTTCAATCAGGGATACTAAAATAAATTTTAATTGAGTACTAAGAAATAAACCTCAGAAAGAATATAGATATATTTTATTATAGAAAAGAAATGTATTTTAAATACAGCAACAGGAGAAATTACTATGATAGAAACTGTAAAATTATCATTGTAATTTCAAAACATTCCAGATTTAAATACCCTGTTTTTGGGTGATTAAAATTTTAAAAAATTGTTCTAATTTTAATCTTTTGTGCTTAAAAGTATGCTATTTTAATCTCTTTTTAGTATTAATTTTTAATCTTTTTCAGTGATTTTTAAGAGTACTTTTAACCTTTTTTCATAATTTTTATATAGAAGGTACTATGTGTTTTTATCTGTCACCTTTCGCCGTAAGGCTATTGCCTAAATCTAGCCGAAAACACTTCCCTTCAAAAAATTTTCCTAATAAACGGAGATCCAATTTATGGCTATGAAACAATTATATGATTTTGTAAAATTCATAACATTCGTGGCTATTCAAGATTTTAAAAAAATATCTTATAGACTTTGTGATAAATCAGATAAAAGAAATTTGTTGAAGCATTTAATTTCCAAAATGATCATTTTTTTAAACCAAAAATTAAATGTAAAATTTGTGGAGAACTTTATAATGCATCTTATTTAAAAAATAAGTCAAGATCATTAAAACATAAATTTGCTTTATTTAATGATGAAAAGTATCTAATAACTAGGTCTAAAAAGAACTTTTAGATTATTGTAAATGACCTAACTATCAAGTTTCTGAATCCATGAAAAAATCTGATATTATTCAATAGATAAACGATCAAAGACAATTTTTAAATTTGTCTCCTTTCGATAAGGATTTATTTTCGAAACTCAGAAAGCCGCAAATTAAATGTAATATTTGTGGTGCTTATTATACAGAATCTTACAAAAGTCATTATTTAAGAAGTATAAAACATAGAAATGCAATTTTAATTGAAAACCAAGACGTTACCGAAGTAAAATCGGGTTATAAGTGTAGAGTAAAAACATATTTAATGTTAAATGTGTGCGGAATTAAGGAAATTAATAAATTTTTATATGTATAAGAGATTGCATGTAGAAATGAAATTGCTAAAAAATTTAATAAAAGAAGCTTTAAATAAGAAAAAAACACATTTAAAAGTAAATTTTAAACTATTTTGTGATTATAAAAATTATCTTAATAATTGCAACAAAGAAACTAAAGAAATTTCATTTAAAACAAAAAATTAAGTTGCAGTAAAGTATTCAGATTTATATAACATTTATGGTAGTTGTGTTGATAAATTATTAATAGAAGCTACTGAATTTCAAGAAAGATCAGGAAGGAAATTAGATGCAATAAAAATTTCAGAATTGGTTATAAATAAATATGATCCGTTATAAGGAAGTTCTAGAGAATTACCTAAAAACTCGAAAAATAAAAAAGCAATTATAGATGTAAAAAATAATGATAATAAATGTGTGATATGGTCTACTTTATCTGCAATTCGTCCAGTAAACATTCACTGTGGAAAAGTTACAAATTATAAAAAATATGAGAACGAATTAAATTTCGAATGAATTAATTTTCCTGTTTCTTTAGATAAAATATTTGAAATATTGAATCACATATCTGTTAATGTACATGGTAGTGAAAAAAAAAGAATTTTTTCTATTAGTATACAGCAAAAAAAATAGAAAAACATGTAAACTTATTATATATAAACGATCATTACTGTTGGATTAAAAGCATGCTTAGATTATTAAGAAATCAAATGTAGTGGCATCAAGTATATTGGTGTGATAGATGTTTATTAAATTTACATTCAAGTAAAAAATTAAAAGAAGTTGAAAAAGATTGTCAAACAGCTTGTAAAGTTAAAATGCCTAAAAAAAGCGAATTTATAAAACTTAATAATTATTAATCGTTCAATGCGAGTTCCATTCGTTATTTATGCAGATTTTGAATGTTTATTAAAAAATAAGCACTTGTCAATCAAATGCTAGATTATCTTATAAATATGAATTAATAAGAATTTATAATTTAACAGAAGAAATAGATAATTGATTGTATAAATCAATTCTAAAAGATAAATAAATCTTACCGATGAAAAATTCATAACATTTAATTAAAATTAAATAAAAATTCTTACACACTTCCATATCAAAACCATAATGCAGATGAATTCAGTTATTACATTAAATATAATAATGAGTATTTTAAATCTCCACTTTATTATAGGGTATCGATGCAATGAAAAAATATGTATATTCTTTAAAAAAAAAGATACTATTAAATTTGAGAAATTTATTAAGAGAAAAGAAGAAAATATAAAGATATTAAATCTATGATAGATTTTGATGAAAATCAATATAAAACAATTAATAATGTCATATATGCGAAAAAAGAATTTTTACCAGATGAAAAAGTAATTTATCATTGTCATTTAACTGAAAAATACAGACGACCAGAGCATAAAGGATGTAATTTGAAGTATAAAATTCCAAATTTTATACCTGTATTTCTATAACATGACTTATCTGGTTATGATGCACATATGTTTATAATAGAATTTGGATTCAATGATTCGAAATTATCCGTTATTCCTAGCACTGAAAAAAAAAAGGATCTTTTAGTAGAAAATATTTAAAAGTAAGATTTGTAGATTCATTTAAATTTATGTTTGGAAGAAGAGATGATTTAACAAAATTTTTAAGAGAATTACCTGATAATTTCAAAGGAACCTATCATGAATATTTGAAATCTGTGTTTAAAGAAACTGCAAAACATTTTCCTGATTCCGTTTTAGATTTAATAAGAAGAAAAAGTGTTTATCCTTATTATATGAGTTTTTCAGAAAAATAAAAAGAAACTAAATTACCACCTCAGAAAGAATTTTACAATAGATTAAATGAAAGTGATATAAGTGATGATGATTACAATCATGCACAAAATGTGAGGAAAGCTCTCAATATTAAAAATTTGGAGAATATTCAAAATTACATATTAAAACACATTTTGTAAGGTTTTAGTTAAACTAACAAAGTTTTATTTTAATTGAAATCTTTCTATTTTTTCTCATTTTCAACTTCCCGTTAGAAGAAGCGCGCGTTTTCAACTTTATGCTAATTTGAAGTGGAGCCAAGTTCTATTTAAACCAGATGTACCTCTCAGTGTGAGAGAGCTTTTAGTCTCAAATCACGGTCACTCTATTCGACGCTCGCCTGACCAGCTAGCATTTAAATTCTAAGCCATAGTGCTTTTACGTGATTGCTTATTGAAATAAATCCAAGTGCGTCAGTATTAGTAAAACTTGCTACGCACCATTTAGTTAGAGGCCAACCTCGCGTATAGCTCTGTGAGCAACGATTAATTTAATTTCTATTTAGCTTTAGTTTTAAATTTATCTGAAATTTTAGACCCAAGTGTAGTCTTTTACTTTCTGTATCCCTCCCGAGTTGGGAAGTGGTTGTAAATAATTGTGATCTAATAAAAAAGGATTTTAAATCCCTTTTAAGTGCAGTTCTTCTACCACTTAATCACAGTATCTACCACCAGAACATAGCTGCATTCAGCTCCCTGTTCCAGATCAGGACTTACGGAGTTCACGAAGATGTTTTCCAAGCATATACACCGAACACTCAGTCCTGACAATTTTACTATCCGCAGATATTTTTGAAAATTTTACAAATGCTTGTTTGAAAGCATATAAATTAGATCCCGCTTGGCATTTTACAACTCTTGGATATCTTGGGATGTAAGATTAAAAAAAGACTGAAATTAAAGTTAATTTGTGATGTGATGTTAATATGGTTTTAATGATAGAAAAGGGAATAAGAAGTAGAGTATCACAATATTGTAATAGATATGCAAAAACAAATAATAAATACATGAAAGATCATGATAATAATAAAGAATCTACCTATTTAATGTATTTTGATGCTAATAATTTAAATGATTGGGCTGTGAGTCAATATTTACATTATGGTAGATTTAAATGAGTAGAAGATCCTTATATATTAGAAAATATTGATAAAAATACAAAAAGGATATATACCAGATGTTGATTTAGAATATCCAAAAGAATTACATGATTATAATTCAGATTTACATTTAGCACCATAAAAGAGAATTTCAGATGGTTCTAAACAAGAAAAATTAGTAACAAATTTTCTATGATAAAACAAATTATATAATACATTATAAAAGTTCAAAACAGTAGTTAGATATGGAATTAAAATTAAAATAATACATAGAATTTTAGAATCCAAACAATCAGATTGATTAAAAAATATATAAACTTAAATACTAAAATGAGGGGAAAAACTGCTAATGATTTTCAGAAAGAATTTTATCAATTAAAGAATAATGCACCATATGGAAAATTTATTGAAAATATTAGAAAAAGAATGGATATAAAATTATGTACCTGTTATGATAAAGTTAAAAAATTAATTGCTGAACCAAATTTTAAAGGTAGAACAATATTTAGTGAAAATCTAGTAGCTGTTCGTATGAATGAAACAGAAGTAAAATGAAATAAACTAATTTAATGTAGGAACGTGTATTTTAGATATATCAAAACATTTAATGTATGATTTTCATTATAATGTTCTGAAACTTAAATATAAAGACCTTTTATTACTTTATATGGATACCAATAATTTTATATATGATATTAAAACACATTTTTATGAAGATATGAAAGGTGTGATTGATTATTGTGATACATCAAATTATCCTAAAGAAAATAGATATAATATATCCTCAAAAAATTTTTAAAAAAAAGTATTAGGTAAAATGAAAGATGAAAAAAAATGTTAAAATATTTATTGAATTTGCAAGATTAAGATAAAAAAATGTATGCTAATAAAACTGGAGACAAATTAATTAAAAAATTTAAAGGAATTAAGAAACGTGTAGTTGAAAATAGAATTACGTTTGAAGATTATGAAAACTGTTCATTCAACAAAAATAAACAATACAGAACCATGAATCTTATTATAAGTAGGAAACATGATTTACATTCAACTGAAATAAATAAATTAGCTTTATCTCAAAAAGATGATTAAAGATTTATATTAGAAGATGGAATTCATACAAAAGCATTAGGTTATTATACAAATGTCTTAAAAATATTCTAAATAAATGACAGAAAAAATTCCAGATAAATATCAGGAATTATTAGAAGAGTTTATTGAAAAATTTCAAGATAAAAGTGATACGAAATATGTTTCTGAAAATCAAAAATTATCGGAAAAGTTTATTGAAATTTTCAAGATATGGTTGATTGGAAATAATTTCTAAATATTAAGAATTCACAGAATTTATTGTAAATTTTTATGATAAAGTTGATTGGAGATGTATTTCTGAATATTTATGGAAGAATTTAAAGATAAGGTCGATTGGGAATATGTGCCTAGATATCAAGAATTAACAGAATTTATTGAAAACTATCAAGATATAGTTGATTGGAAACGTATTTCTAGATATCAAGATCTATCAGATGAATTTATGGAAGAATTTCAAGTTAAATTTTATATTTTTAAAAATCAGAAATTGGAAGTAACTGGGATATCCTTTTTGATTTCTAAACAATAACTCCAAATAACTTTAAATTTTACAAATCGTGAAAAAATTTACACTTTGTAATGATTTGCATGAAAAATACACTCATGTCCAAAATTATCTTTACATACCCAAAAATGATGATATTCAATGAAATATCGAATCAATGTGATCCGTATTTGCAGGGAATGTGTGAAAACCAACCCTAATTTGCATTATCCAATCAAAAGTAATCAAACGGTTTGTGTTATGCAAATCTAGGCGTTACGTCATCCAAGGGTGAATCAAGCGCTTTGCGCAAACTGAAAATTTGAGTGAATTTCTGCAACATAGCGTTTGATTTCAGTGTGTAGGGACTCAAAGCGGTTTGTTATGGCTTCGAAGTATCATTTGGAAGAATCTGTAAAGTGGCGAATTATCGGCCGTTTAGAAGCAGGGCAGTCAATCATGGAAACAGCCACATGTCTGAATATTTCAAGACAGACAGTCTCTAAGCTATGGAAACAGTTTCAAAATGATGGAAGTGTTGTAAGGAGGCCTGGACAAGGTCGGAAACGAATGACAACTGCTTCTGAAGATCGGTATCTGGCATTAACTGCCCGTCGTAACAGAAAGGCTACTGCTCGCCAGTTAAGTTCAGAGCTTGCAGCCGCCACTGGAACTGTTGCATCACGGCAAACAATATACAGAAGGCTTAATGAAAAAGGCCTTTATGCCAGAAAGCCAAGGGTATGTGTTTTACTGTCTTCACAGAAAAAGAGGGATCGCTTTAATTGGTGTAAAGAACATCAAAACTGGACTGAACATCAATGGTCCCATGTTCTCTTTACTGATGAGTCGCGGTTTAGTTTAACTGGTGATTCTAAACGTGTTTACATCTGGAGGGAGTCAGGAACACGAAATGATCCCTCGAACATTGTGGAACGTGACCGTTTCGGTAGTGGAGGTGTGATGGTATGGGGTGGAATAATGATCGATGGACGTACGCCCCTACACGTGTTCAGCAACGGATCTGTGACAGGCCAGATATAGCGGGATGAGGTCTTAGATCTTTATGTAAGACTTTTCGGGGTGCATATGGGCCTGACTTTTTATTTATGGATGATAATGGCCGTCGACATCGAGACCTCGTTGATGAATTCCTTGAAAGTGACGACATTAAGCGAATACCTTGGCCACCAAACTCTCCTGACCTTAACCTGATAGAGAACTTATGGGACTACCTTGGAAGAGCAATTGCACGTATACATCCTCCTCCTAGAGATATAAATGCTCTGAAGACGGCATTGATGGAAAAGTGAAGATTAATTCCCCAAACTGTGGTTAACAACGTTATTTCCAGCCTTAAAACACGTTGTGATGTGTGTGTACAAGTCAGGGGAGATCATATTCCATATTAAATTCGTAAGACTTAATTCTTTTTCTGAATCATTCCTTTTTTTCTTAACTCTCTTTGTCACACTTTATTACCATTTTTATTGTTTCATGCTACAGTTTTATATCATATGAGGTGATCTTCAATTTTTTTCTTTTGCATTTACGTGTCATCATGTTATGTATGATTCCACGAAAATTCATTAAATTATAAGTCATAGTCTCTGAGAAATCCGTGACTTTATGCATGTAAACATAATTTTGGACATGAGTGTATATTTCAGCTGCTTCTCAAAAATAATTATCAGAAAAATTTCAAGCAGTGATTGAATTAATTGAAAAGGAAGAAAATGAAGCTATTAAACTGAAAGGTTTAAGAATTTTATACAATACTCAAAAGAATATTATTTATATACATTTTATATGCTACTCAAAAGAATTTTTATTGTCGGTTGATTGAGATTTAGAGCTTGGGAGATATAATATACTATTATTGAGAAAAATTCTGACTAAATACGGAGATTCATGCATAGCAAAAAAGAAACAGAGAAAAAAAAAAGGCCATGGAAAATTTTCTGACTATGCAATCAAGAGAATTATAGGAAATTACATATTCAATTATAAAAGTATGATTGATGAAGAATATTCGTATGAATTTAAAAAAAGAATCTTAAAAATGTGTAATTTTTTAATTCATGTTTATCTTTTATTTTAGAAAACATAGATTTTTATGTTGTTTTTATTCTTAAGATTTTTTTTATATCTAAAAATCATATATTTTTGTCCTTTTTATTCTTAGTCTGAAAACTTAATATTTTTGTGTATTTTCTCATATCTAAAAAACACATTTTATTCTAAAAACTTATGATTTTTTTTGTTTCTCCTGCAATTTTTTTAGTCTGTCATATCTGAAAAATATGTAAAAAACGTACATATTTTTAAACATTAAATTTATACATTAAAACTTGACATGAGATAGAGTCATTCAGATTTTTGGAAATGTGTCCCAAAAAGGTCATTTTGACTCTATAAAGGTGTATGTCATTAACGCCTACTCATCCGACATGCCGGTTTATGTGGTGCCGAGAACACAAGAACTAGACACAACAGGAGTGAGGTCGAGAGCTGTTTACAGATGAGATACATTTTACTCATACTTTATTTCTTAATATGATGAGTGATTTTGGATGTGTACATATCTGGAGAGAAAAGGGAACGCAATTGCCTTTCCAATTATCATTGAAAGAGACCGCTCAGGAGGTGCCGGAGTTCTCATCTGGGGTGGTTTCATATTTGGTAGCTGGACCTACACTATTCCACTTTTTTGTACTGATGTTCTTTTGCCTCATGTGCGTCTGTTTAGAGGTGCAGTGGGTCTATACTTCCTCTTCATGGACAATGCTACACCTACCTTCATAGTGTTCTTGGAGAGAGAATATACTCAATGCATTGATTGACCTGCTAAGTCCCGAGACTGAAATCCCATAGAACACATGTGGGACCCCTCAGGAGAAGCTTGGAAGCACATGACAACCGATAGCAGATTCTACAGCCGAAACTGGCCTACAGGAAGAATGCACCGTGCTGCTTCAACAGTTTCACTAGATTTTTCTTACCAGGCGCTTGTCACATGGATGTTTCTGTCTTCTCTCCAGTTATGCTCAGAGCTACCTTTTCAAGAAAGTGCTGTTTTATATTTTCTATTCCTTGTTTCGACGGTTTTGATGCCTTTTCCGATATTTTCACATCTTGACAATCTTATGGTATGATTTGGGTCGATGTGGAACACTTCTGCACAAAGTTACATTCGGAAACCCATCTCATCCTTAAATTTTGCATACTAGTGTATTTTTGTGATAATGAAATTGCAAGTCATCAAACGTAATTTCTTTATGTTAATAATTTCCCCAGTGCAATGCAGTGAGAATATCCCTAAAAGTATAAAAGTGACGATATTTTTTTAATGATCATATGCAAATTTTTATGATATTGAAGATCCTTTCCTTCCTAAGGTTACAATAAAGTTAGATCCTTCCTAAGGTTACAATTTTGGAAGTGTAAGAATTATTTCTACTCTACAGTTCCTGTTTCAGGTATTTGGCTTCCTAAAAACAGGAAGGATTTATTTCTTCCAAAACTAAAATCAATGTACACAGTGTGGCGAAAGGCTAATTTCGCAATAGGCTAATTTTAATTCGAAGTTAAAAATCTATCTATGAAGAAATCTATATCTATCATTGATTTGAAGAAACGTTGATTTAAATATTTATTTACACTATATACAGTTAAACAGTTAATAAATCATCTTATGGAATTTTACAAAACAAAGGATAAGGCTTACTACGCCTTTCCCGTCTAGCATCTAATATCTAATTAATTTTTTCTACTTCAGGTGGGGGCGCTGCTATCGCTGTATGACATCATATTTCTCTACACTCCCCACCTGAACTCATGGAGTTCACATAATTAAGAAGAATAACAATTAAATCCAAATAAAATGAAAATACTTACAGTTACTTACTGTCACAAATTTAAAAGAAGGGAAAAATATTCTTCTGAACATCTACTAAAATATAAAATAAAACAAATTAATCAATTAAACATAAGAAATTATTGAATATTCAATAAGTTCAAAAAGTTCTCCTTAAATGTCGGAGTTGATAGTTCAGTCAATAGTTTTAAAGTTTGTTCACAACTTCTAAAGGATATAAGAGCTGTATGGGTGTCTTAATTTGTCCATTGGACGTCTTAATTAAACAAGAACGAACATGATGATCTCATCTTGTGTATAACTCTATTACTACACCAAGTTCCCATAAGAGTTTGGACTTTGTAGATCCTTCCAAGAGAACGACATCTCCTACCTTTAATTCTTTACTAGTGCTGAGACTATTCGAATGGTGGGCCGTTCGCAAGTCAAGTAGATATTGTTCCTTCCATCTTTTCCAGAGATGTTCTAAAAGTCTTGTTTGGTACACTTGCCGTTTCATCAGATAACTTCGATTTGAATTCTGGTCAATCATCTCGATAAAATGAAGTGGATAATTACGATTTTTTCGACCAAAGTTGAGAAAATATACTGGTGTCAGAGGCTCTGGTTCTTCCAAGTCATTGTAAGTATAAGTTAAAGGTCTTTGATTTATGACATATTCAACTTCTGTCAAAATAGTAGTCAACTCTTCAAAATGTAATAGGGCTTTCCCAAGAGTTTTTCTCAAACAATCTTTCACAGACTTCACTAAACGTTCATAAAATCCTCCCCACCATGCAGCACGTTCTGCGATAAATTTCCAGTTTATCTTTTTATTCGCGGCCCACCAGCGGCCGAGCGGTAAAGACGCTGAACACTGGTAGTTTGGTCCGAGGTTCGAATTCCGCGAACGGGCTGGCTGCATGGGCGTTTTCGTGGTTTTCCCCATGTGTAACGTGTATATGAGCGGCAGTTTGCCTTAGAAAGTCCTCCACGAAGGCATCCCTCCCCTTAGGCAGATAGCCCTCGTGTGCTTTGCCATAATTGAATAACCTAACCTAACTTTTTATTCGCAATAAAATCTTGAAATTTGGAATCCTTCAGTATTTTTGAAAAATATTCGAATTGTGGATTTTCCTTTTGAAAGCTTTTGGCATTATCCGAGTAAATTTTGTCACAATGTCCTCGCCTTGATACGAATCGTCTAAAAGCCATCAAAAAATTTTCTGTTGACATGCTGGAGACTAGCTCTAAATGAAGAGCTCTGGTAGCAGCACAGGTGAAAAGAACTATGTACGATTTATCAGTTCCTGTTGCAGATCTAACCCAAATTGGGCCCGCGAAGTCCACTCCAGAAACAAGAAATGGTGGAGTCTCGACTATTCTGTCTTTAGGCAGCTGTGCGGTTATCTGTTGAACAGGTTTTGCTGTATACTTTCTATAAATAAGACAGTTTCTAAGTACCTTCTTCACAAGCACTCGGCCTTTCGGTATCCAGTATTCTTTTCAAAGGCTGGTCAAAGTCGCTGTAACTGCACTGTGCATCAACTTGTTATGTTCTCTTTCAATAATCAGTTCCGTAAATTTCGAATTTCCAGGCAAGAGGATAGGATGTTTTTCTTCGGTGCTGAAATCGGAAAACTGTAATCTACCTCCAAGCCGTAAGATTCCTTTATCATCTAAAAACGGGGAAAAGGAATATATGGACGACTTCTTAGATATGCTTTTATCAGCTTCTAATGTCGAAATTTCCAAATCATACGGTACTCTTTGAATTCTACGCATCCAGAATTCTTCTGCAACTTTAAGCTCTTCAGCTGTGGGAACACCTGTGAAGTTTGCATGTTTCCTAGCTTTCAAAGGGAAGCGTCTAATCCAAGATGTTATTCTTAATATTTTCATGAGATTACTGTACTTGGAAATATCAAACAATTCATCCTTCTCTTGTACGATACATTTATACTGTTGGGTACAAGAAAACGTTTTGATATATTCTAAATTTTCTTCTTCAACTGTCAGGACTGAGTGTTCTGTGCATGTTCTTTGCAAACATTTTTGAAGTAACTCCTTCTAAACTACAGTCCTGCTCTGGAACAGTGAGCTGAAAAATGTTGGCTTTGTTCTGATGTAGATACTGTGCTGGAGAATAACTGCACTTGAAAGGGATTTAAAATCCTCCTTTTATTAAATCACTATTATTTACACACTTCCCAACTCGGGAGGGATACAGAAAGTAAAAGACCACACTTGGGCCTAACTTAACAAATCAAATAATATTTAAACTAAACCTAAATAGAAATTAAATTAGACTTTGCTCACAGAGCAATTCGCGGAGTTTGGCCTCTAACTAACTGGTGCGTAGATATACTAATACTAGCGCACTTCAATTTATTTCAATATGCAATCACGTAGTAAGCACTATGGCTTATAATTTTAGCTGCTAGCTGGTCAGACGAACATCGAGCAGAATGACCGTGATCTGAGACTAAAGCTCTCTCACACTAAGAGGTTTCTACCTCTGGTTTAAATAGTACTTGGCTGTACTTCAAATTAGCATACGCTGAAAACGCGCGCTTCTTCTGACGGGAAGTTGAAACAGAGAAGAGATAGAAAGATTTAAATTAAAATAAAACTTGGTTAGTTTAACTAAAACCTTACACAACAACGTCCACATTACCAGAGGGCCAAAATTCTGAAGACTGTAAAAGCCAGGGTGGTCCATGCCACCAAAGTTGGCAATTTCTTAAATTAGCAACACTAGTTCCTCGTGATATGAGGTCGGCTGGGTTGTCTTTCCCACGGCAATAATGCCAATTTCTGCTTTTATTTAGTTTCTGAATTTCAAAAATTTTATTTTTGACGAAAGGTTTAAATCTTTCGGGAGATCCGTGAATTCAAAAATAAGTTATTTGAGAATCAGTCCAATGGAAGGGGATTACTTCGTATTTCAAATATTTTGCAATTTTATCACTTAACCTGGCGGACATAAGCGCACCCAAGAGTTCCAATCCAGGAAGTGTAATTGATTTCGGAGGTGCAACTCTACTCTTGGAAGCAACAAAAATTGTTTTAAAAGTTCCATTGTTCAAAACTTTTCTTAGATATACCACGCATCCATAAGCTTTCAGACAAGCATCAGAAAAGTTATGGAGTTCTATTCGTTTCACATGTACATCTAATAATCCCTCTAAATAGTAACGGGGAATTGTGAGGTAGTTCAGTTCTTCAATTTCTTCGTACCAGACTTTGCATTTATGACTAAGATCAGGTGGCAGTTCTTCATCCCAATCAATTTTGGCAGACCAGATTTCCTGAATCAGACACTTTATTCTAATGGTGAAACGGCCGTAAAATCCGACAGGATCAAAAATACACCCTGCAGTTTGCAATAGGAAACGTTTTGAGTTAATTGACGAGGATATGAAATTTGCTAAGTGTTGAGTGTAAAATTATCATTATCCGTGTCCCAGTTAATTCCTAACACTTTGATCGGGACAATTTCAGGAGATTCTTGTATCGAAAATTCTTTGTGATGCCAAATGTCTTTGAGTTCTTTTTGAGTTAGTATGCCACTTATGTAGTGACATGCTAGCTTCATTAAAAATGTTCACAATTTCTAAACTTGTTTTTCAGGGCTTGTTCTAAATTTTGTTGACCACCAATAATATCATCAACATTCAGACAGTTATTTAAGAGTTCTACTGTTTCAGGATATGTTTCTGAATATTTTTTAAGGTGATGCTTAATGGTAGCAGCGAGTAGGAAGGGACTAGACTTAACTCCGAACAAAACTCTTGTAAATCTAAAGGTTTTCAAGTTTTCATTGCTATCATCAGGATCATCTTTCCAAAAGAATCGTGTAACGTCCCTATCTTCTTCATTCAACTCTATTTGTAAAAAGGCTTGTGTAATGTCAGCTGTTAAGGCTATCGAATTTTGTCTAAATTTTATCAGTAAATCAAAAATATCAGGATATAAGTTCGGACCCGTATATAAACAGTCGTTTAAAGAAAGTGTCTTTGGTCTATGTGCTGAAGCATCATAAACTATTCTTAGTCTGCTTGTTGTTCTATCATTTCTGATGACTGCCCTATGAGGTAAATAAAATAGAGTCTTGTCATTTCGATTGTCTTCCTTAACTGGTTCAATAATATGTTTTAACTCGTAATCTTTTAAAACCTCTGTATATTGAACAAATAAAGAGTTATCAATTTTAAATTTGTTACTTAATTTCTTAAATCTTTCAAGTGCTACATCCCTATTATCTTCCATTAGATGTTTTGAATTTGGTTTCCATGGTAATCTTACTTGGTATCTTCCATTCTTATACTTGATATCAGATTCGAAGGATTTCATAATTTCTAAATCAACAGTTTTGTCGTTCTGAGTATCACTTTCTAAACCTAAGTTTTCTAGCTTCCAAAACTGTTGTAACTGATCTGATATCAAGTTTTCATTTACTATTACTTTCATAGTTAATAATTCACTAAATTCATTATTTACTTTACCCTGTAAACACCACCCAAATAAAGATTCTGTAGCTACTACATCTCTTGAAATTCTTTTAATTTTACCTGTAATTATAGAATAATAGAAATCTACCCCTATGAGAACATCAATTTTGTCACTTTGCCTACAACAGTCAGCTAATTGTAAATTTTGTAAAACTTTATTTTCCTTAGCAAAGTTCAAATCTGGAGGAGAGATGAGAGCATTGGATATATTTTCAACTTCGAGAAATTCAACATATATACCAAGTTTGGGATCGCTAATATTTTCTAGTTTGGCTTTAACAACATTGAAGGTTTTTTCTAACGCAGTTTTATCTCCAAATGAGTAAACAGAAAGTGATTCTTTTCTAACGATTGGAAGATCCATTTTTAGTTATGAAAGATCTCATTGAGCCATTATCAAAAAGAATTCTCACATTTTCACATTTATCATTATTTCGAATTAATGCAGAAGCAGTTTGCAATAATATTTTATTAAATCTATTTTCATCGGAATTATATGACGAAACAGCGGAAATAACGTTGGAATCCGACGTGTTCTTTTCAAGTTTATCGTTATCTTCTTTCTGATGAAATGAATAACAAATGGCTTTCGAATGTTTATTACAGCAGAAGTTACAGTTTGCTTTTTGTTTACAGTCTTTAATTCTATGCTTTTTATCCAAACATAAAAAACATCTGCCTTGCTTCTTCAAAATCTCTTTTTTCTTTTCCACACTTACAAGTTTCGCAATCCACAGATTTATGACTTCCGTTCCCGCAGAACAGACACTGTGATTCGGCTGACGCTGCTAGTAATTCAACTGTTGACGGCTTACTTGTTTTGACTGAAGAAAGTTTCGATTTGAAAGGTAGTGGTTTTTCTAATCGCGAGAATTTCTCTTTAGAGTTATTAATTAACAGAAGTTGCGCGTTCTCTACTGAGTACTTCGTGCCTCAAAAAGTCTAATAGACCTTTTAAATCCCAATTTTCGTCTTTAATTTTTCGGCTATAATCAAGAACGAACACATTAGGAAGTAATTTCAAAATTAAAGGCGTTAAAAGATTTCCGTAGGAATTAGAGTCTATTTTTAATGCTTCAAGATTTCTTATCTGCACTTCGATGTGATTGAGAAGTTTTCTTAATCCGTTTACATCATTAGGATTTCTAACAGGTGAAATACTTAAGAGTTGTCCTAGATGCGAATTAATTAAGATATTCGTTTGCCCAAATCTGGAATGTAGCAGTTCAAGAGCAGCTTCGCAATTATTTTCGATAAGAGCGAAACCAGAAATAGCTTTGGCTGCTGAGCCACCAAGAAAGCTTTTCAAATAAATTAATTTTTCTATTTTTGATAAATTCGGATTTTTGTCAATCGCATTTTCGAACTGACCTATAAATTCTAACCAATCTGAAGGGTCACCATAAAATTTAGAAATGGTTAATTTAGGAAGACTAGTGAATGTATTATTTTCGTTTTTCGAATCTGTAGTGGTTACATTAGAAATGTTCCGATTTTCATTCTCCGAATTTTCGAGCTTATTCAATTCCTTCAATTTTTTCTTTCCTCTAAATTGCCACTGTTGAATTTTCTCATCGTATTCTAGAACCGTTGTGATTTCAAGTTCAAATTCCTCCGTTTCGAGTTTTAAATCTCGTTCTATTTGAGAGTCTAAATCTTTCAAAACTTTTGATTTTTCGTTTAATTGATCTAAATTTTCTTCTAATACATTTACGTTTAATCTAATATCATCTTTATTTATTTAAGTATCGATTTTCTTTAATATCTTGAACACTGCGGTACTGAATACCTTTCGTTTCGATTTCAGTTTAGCAATAAGATCTTCCATTTTACTAATAATAGAAAGAAGAAAAGTGCAGGCTTACCTTGGCAAGCTTCGCACACTTCTAAAGTGCTAATCCAAAACTAGAAAACACAAATTTTCAAATTACCCAACGATTAATTTCGGGCCTGGATGCACCATTGTGGCGAAAGGCTAATTTTAATTCGAAGTTAAAATCTATCTATGAAGAAATCTATATCTATCATTGATTCGAAGAACGTTGATTTAAATATTTATTTACACTATATACAGTTAAACAGTTAATAAATCATCTTATGGAATTTTACAAAACAAAGGATAAGGCTTACTACGCCTTTCCCGTCTAGCATCTAATATCTAATTAATTTTTTCTACTTCAGGTGGGGGCGCTGCTATCGCTGTATGACATCATATTTCTCTACACACAGAGTTTAAAAACTATTTCTAATAAAAATATCTTAACATTTTTTATTCATCAGAATTTCTTAGAATTATTCTATTTTCGACTTAACTTAGCAATATCTGGAGAGGTGCTCTGAAGTCAAGGCATTTTCCTTGGTTATGTGCTTGGCACTTAATATTCATGCAAATGAAATGACCATTCAATAAATCAAGTAATTCCATAATTAACGTTTATTATACAAAAATACTATAAAAATATGAACATCAAAATTCTTTCGTATAAAACAGACTGAAAGTATTAATCTTGAAAATATATACCTGGACAAATAATCACATTTATAGAACAGATATAGAGAGCATTTCAGATAAATCTGAAGAAAAAACATGAAAATATGTATTGAAAGGTTTCAATCTCATGCATTTTACAAAGGTGTGGCAAAGGTTTATCATACAAATTCTGTTTAAGTTCCTTTATGTAAGAAGTTGAAAGCTAAATATTAACAATAGATATTTAGCAAAAAGTAATTAAATTCATAAATATCAAAAATACTAAAATATGACTTCTTTGAATCATACATGACATTAAAAATTTGATATTTTAATTTCTTCAGTTTTCAAAGCATTAATTTCTTTCATATTGCAACAGTCCTTAGAGGGATAGATTTTCTTCTAATAAACACTCTCTTTAGAAACGGAGTTTTGTATGGGAATAAATGACAATAAGATTCTTAGTATGCTATCATAAAAATAAACCACCTAACTAAAAGACATCACGATGCAAATAAATTCATACCACAAATGTCTGAAATAATTTACATACAAACAAATGACTTCACAGCATTACAGAGAAGTAAAAGCTTACAGCGAAAAAGAACTTTTCTTTTATTCTAGTTAAAATTCAAGTAAACGGAGAAGCAGAACAAAATATTTAATACCATTACTTGGAAATAAAACCTTTGAAAAAGGTTTGACACACGTATTTAAACAGAACTTTCATTTAAATGATTCCAGTGTTATAAATAAACTACCATATATACCTACACTGAGGAACAATGAAAATAACACACCAAGAAGGAAGAAAGGTACAACTGTTGGGATTTAGAGCTTGGGAGATATAATATACTATTATTGAGAAAAATTCTCACTAAATACGGAGATTCATGCATAGCAAAAAAGAAACAGATAGTGAAAAAAAAGGTCATGGAAAATTTTCTGACTATGCAATCAAGAGAATTATAGGAAATTACATATTCAATTATAAAAGTATGATTGATGAAGAATATTCGTATGAATTTAAAAAAAGAATCTTAAAAATGTGTAATTTTTTAATTCATGTTTATCTTTTATTTTAGAAAACATAGATTTTTATGTTGTTTTTATTCTTAAGATTTTTTCATATCTAAAAATCATATATTTTTGTCCTTTTTATTCTTAGTCTGAAAACTTAAGATTTTTGTGTATTTTCTCATATCTAAAAAACACATTTTATTCTAAAAACTTATGATTTTTTTTGTTTCTCCTGCAATTTTTTTAGTCTGTCATATCTGAAAAATATGTAAAAAACGTACATATTTTTAAACATTAAATTTATACATTAAAACTTGACATGAGATAGAGTTATTCAGATTTTTGGAAATGTGTCCCAAAAAGGTCATTTTGACTCTATAAAGGTGTATGTCATTAACGCCTACTCATCCGACATGCCGCTTTATGTGGTGCCGAGAACACAAGAACTAGACACAACAGGAGTGAGGTCGAGAGCTGTTTACAAATGAGATACATTTTACTCATACTTTATTTTTTAGTATGATGAACGATTGTGGATGTATACATATTTGGAGAGAAAAGGGAACGCAATTGCCTTTCCAATTATCATTGAAAGAGACCGTTCAGGAGGTGTCGGAGTTATCATCTGGGGTGGTTTCATATTTGGTAGCTGGACCTACACTATTCCACTTTTTTGTACTGATGTTCTTTTGCCTCATGTGCGTCTGTTTAGAGGTGCAGTGGGTCTATACTTCCTCTTCATGGACAATGCTACACCTACCTTCATAGCGTTCTTGGAGAGAGAATATACTCAATGCATTGATTGACCTGCTAAGTCCCGAGACTGAAATCCCATAGAACACATGTGGGACCCCTCAGGAGAAGCTTGGAAGCACATGACAACCACTAGCAGATTCTATAGCCGAAAGTGGCCTACAGGAAGAATGCACTGTGATGCTTCAACAGTTTCTTAACAACCTTGTCCTGAGCATGGACAGACATTGTAATTTCTGTATCACAGTCAGGAGTGATCATATTCCTTTCTAAAGACTAGATTTTTCTTATCAGGCGCTTGTCACATGGATGTTTCTGTCTTCTCTCCAGTTATGCTTGGAGCTACCTTTTCAAGAAAGTGCCGTTTTATATTTTCTATTCCTTGTTTCGACGGTTTTCTTACCTTGTCCGATATTTTGACATCTTGACAATCTTATGGTATGATTTGGGTCGATGTGGAACACTTCTGCACAAAGTTACATTCGGAAACCCATCTCATCCTTAAATTTTGCATACCAGTGTATTTTTGGGATAACGAAATTGCAAGTCATCAAACTTAATTTCTTTATGTTAATATTTTCCCCAGTGCAATGCAGTGAGAATATCCCTAAAACTATAAAAGTGACAATAGTTTTTTTTTATGATCATATGCAAATTTTTATGATATTGAAGATCCTTTCCTTTTCTTAAGGTTACAATTTTGAAAGTGTAAGAATTATTTCTACTCTACAGTTCCTGTTTCAGGTATTTGGCTTAATAAAAACAGGAGGGGTTTATTTCTTCCAAAACTAAAATCAATGTACACAGAGTTTAAAAACTATTTCTAATATAAATATCTTAACATTTTTTATTCATCAGAATTTCTTAGAATTATTCTATTTTCGACTTAACTTAGCAATATCTGGAGAGGTGCTCTGAAATTAAGGCATTTTCCTTGGTTATGTGGTTGGCACTTAATATTCATGCAAATGAAATGACCATTCAATAAATCAAGTAATTCCATAATTAACGTTTATTATACAAAAACACTATAAAAATATGAACATCAAAATTCTTTCGTATAAAACAGACTGAAAGTCATAATCTTGGAAATATATACCTGGACAAATAATCACATTTATAGAACAGATATAGAGAGCATTTCAGATAAATCTGAAGAAAAAACATGAAAATATGTATTGAAAGTTTTCAATCTCATGCATTTTAGAAAGGTGTGGCAAAAGTTTATCATACAAATACTGTTTAAGTTCCTTTATGTAAGAAGTTGAAAGCTAAATATTAACAATAGATATTTAGCAAAAAGTAATTAAATTCATAAATATCAAAAATACTAAAATATGACTTCTTTAAATCATACATGACTTTAAAAACTTGATATTTTAATTTCTTCAATATTCAATGCATTAATTTCTTTCATATTGCAACAGTCCTTAGAGGGATAGATTTTCTTCTAATAAGCACTCTCTTTAGAAACGGAGTTTTGTATGGGAATAAATGACAATAAGATTCTTAGTATGCTATCATAAAAATAAACCACCTAACTAAAAGACATCACGATGCAAATAAATTCATACCACAAATGTCTGAAATAATTTACATACAAACAAATGACTTTACAGCATTACAGAGAAGTAAAAGCTTACAGCGAAAAAGAACTTTTCTTTTATTCTAGGTTAAATTCAAGTAAACGGAGAAGCAGAACAAAATATTTAATACCATTACTTGGAAATAAAACCTTTGAAAAAGGTTTGACACATGTATTTACACAGAACTTTCATTTAAATGATTCCAGTGTTATAAATAAACTACCATATATACCTACACTGAAGAACAATGAAAATAACACACCAAGAAGGAAGAAAGGTACAACTGCGAAACTTTGCAAATAAGTACATTGAGATCTGCTATGCAAATGATCCACATTTAGTGACAATGCACATGACCATATAACCTGCAGTGGCACTGCAATCAGAAATTGGGCCTTATATAAATCACTGCATAGATGAAAATTCATAAATATGACGATCACATTCCAAATGTAGGAGGGCTTTAGTACGTGAAGAATGTTGGGTTGTGAGAAGACATTTCTTAAGCGATTTTAAGAGGCCTGATCATCGGCGTAAAAACCACAGGCTGCTCGATGAACCATGTTGCTCACCAGGTCGGTCATCTGGAGTGTGCTGTCAGAATATGTTGTCAGCCATGGATATGAGATGGCACCCACGAGCAGAGAACTAGGTCTGGAGTGATCAGAAAGTTGACGAGGAAGGAAGATTGAAGGATCATGCGGCAAGTGATCGTGGATCCCACAATGAGTTGTTCCACAACACAATTAAATGTAGAGATGCCAGTTGTTCCACAAACTATTTCCAGATGCTTTGCAGAAGGGATCCAAGTGCCCTTTTCATGTATTGCATTTAGCATCAATACTCCATCTGCAGTGGCAAAGCCAGAGTGACATCGAATGCTACAGATCAGCAAAACGTAGTGTTTCGTGATGAATCCTGGTTTGTTCTGGGAACAGATGACATAGAATGCCACAGGTTGGCAAAATGTGGTGTTTAGTGATGAATCCTGGCTTGTTCTGGGAACAGATGATAACTGCGTACTTGTGTGGAAATGCCCTGGTGAATGGAAGACTTCCACCCAGGCTGTTGTGCGACACACTGCCTGCAGAGCATTCATTATGATTTAGGGCCATAGCCTATGATAGCTGGTCCCCTTTAATTGTGGTATGTGGAACTTTAAAGGACCACTTTAAAGGAATGTTAATGACATTCTTCAACCCCACATGGGACCTTTCCTAAATGGTCTTCCAGCGGCAATTTTCGAGCAAGATAATACTTGTCCGTATACAGTTGCTGAATCCTTCTTATGTCATGTTCGCTTTTCCATGGCTGGCCCGCTCCTCTATAGAGCATGTGTGGGACCAGATGAAATGCTGGATGCTGCTGTGTCACTCTGTACATGATTTGGAGGTGGCTGTTAAAGATCTGTGTGCCCATCTGCCTCAGGATAACATCAGATGTCAAATCAAATCAATGCTGGACTGTGTTGCATCATGTACTACAGCAGAAGGTGGTCTGGCACTCTACTGAAGTTGTACTATATTTGTCTAATTGTAAACACTGTATTTGTTTAACTAATTGTCTTGATATTGGGATCAAGTTAATTTCTCATCTGTATCATTGTGTGTATTAAATTTCGTTTCAATCCGATGCGCCCTTCTTGCTATGCTATTTTCAATATTCTTGAGTGTAACAGGATCACCTAAAACTCTCTTCAAAATAGCTGAAGAAAATATAGATAAAACACCTGTTCCAAAGTACAAATATACATTGTATCTTTACTTGGAGGTCTGGAATTTCACAAAATATTATTCAATGAACACTTCAATTAAAATATTTTGAAATTTCTAATATAAACAGGGTAGTATGCTGTAAACGCAAAGGACAAAAATGCGTCTGTAAATATTATAAAAGATATAGTAAATCTTCTGACTTTGTTCAACAATATTACTTATTAGTTATATTGTTGAACTTTAAAAGATTAGTAATTCACTGTTGAATTTTCAAGCCCCCATTATGAGGATGGATTTACACACACAGGGTAAAGCAAAATTTTGTTAACCATTTTTTTTCACCTTATCCATTTATTACCAGCTATTTTCAGGTCCTAATGATTTTCCATAGCATGGGGGGCATTAATTTATGCATTTTTACAATATAAAAAGTGACTACAAGCTTTATTTTCTTAATTATGATCGTGGGCAGGCACTTCTGATTTAAAGGTTTGTTTAAACAAAGCAGAGAACTTTATCAGAATGGTTTTAGGAAGGCGAGAACGGTTTTTAAAAATAGTGTCCGTAGAGCAGACGGCTATTTATAAAAATGTTTATTATGTTTCAATTAATTGAATATAAAAAAGTTCCAAACCTTTACATGCAAAATTCAGCTTGATATTTGTGACTACACATTCTTCTGTATTTAATTTGTTACCGCATGATGAATATTTTTCTGATTGTCTATTTTGTTCTTTAGGGGCTTTACTAAAAAGTTAAACTTTACATTTTTAAAAACTATTCAATCATCAGTGCCCAAACTGTTCCCAAACTTCCTTACCTTTTAAAACGCAATTGGCAGTACATGCCTAGGATCAATAGTTAAAGAAACAAAGCTAGCAGTCACTTCTACCAACATCCTGCATAAGAAAAAATGATACTTGCATATTATCTGTCAACTGTGAATCTGTCATCAAGCAGCATGATTTTATGCTAATTACAGACAAGTGTGATGTGATAACACACTCATAACATTTGTGCTTTTATTTAATTTAACCTTGATTGATTCTCAATAAGCCACCTTTTGTTTTCATGAATAAGGCTATAAATTAACTCTTAATGTTGTATTTTTACTGCATTATAAAAAGATTCATATTTGGGATGTCATTTAAAGAACAGAAAACAGTGGATGATTTTCAAAGTTACAAGATCTTATCATAAAAAAGGTGTGCATTAATTAAAACATTATTAAAAAAGTGTGTTAGCATGATATGGCTGACAAAACAGTAAGAGACTGGAACAATTACCTACAAGAAGTCTGTCCTCTTAGCATTCTAAACAGAGGTTCTAGTAAAATCTGGCGTGGGAGGGGCAACAAAGTACTGGAAATTGATGAAAACCTTTTTATGTAGCAGATCGAATACTGATTGCATACTAATTAAACAGGCGTGAATTCCTTCAGAATTCTGCAGCAACAATTAATGCAACTTTGGTGGGATCTCTGCCAACTTTCACATTCAACAGAATAATATGAAAGAACCAAAAAAGTTTAGGAATTAAGCACAAAGCTGAAGTCACAAAATAATGAAAGGTGTTTTCATTAACGACCTGATTAAACAAATATGTTTTAAAAAATTACACATGCATGATACCTGAAATATCATATTCACTGAAGAAATGTATACTTGAATGCTTGCTTATTGCACTCAATAAACATAAATAGATGAAATAAACAGATAGTGAAAAGATGAAAAATAAATACTCAGAATATGAAACTGAAAGCATTTATAATACTTTTCCTAACAAATTATAAAACATAAACTTTGCTTTTATTACATACATATAAATATGCAATACAGCCCCTCATGTGAAGATATTGTATAATTTTTATCATCCATATAATGCCAATCATCCATATAATGTCAGGCTATTTTAAAGAAAGAAGAAGAAAAACTCTTCTTTTTAAAAAATTAAGCATCAATAGATGCTAAAAAATGGAATGTAATATATAGGCATATCAAACATGTTACTAATCACATGGTGATATAATATAAATAAGTCAGAATATTTATTCTGAAAGTATACATGTAATTATTGCCAAATTTTATACAAAGTCTCACACATATAGTTATTTTACTACATGTATATAACTCTATTACACTGGTGAGCAAAACTTGATCATGAGAAAAAATTTCATTCATATCTTCTTAGAAGGATAAACTGGATATACCATGTCAAAAACCGAATGGCATATCAAAATGTCGACAGAAGTAACATCACCATAACAACAGACAGAAAAAACTATAGCAGACATTTTTCAGAAATAGTTACATGGCCTTGTTACTATCACAGAAATACATGAGTGTAAAAGACGTTATGGAAGGAACATGCGACCCAAATAGGAAATTACAATCTTTAAAGACAATGCAGGATTTCCACCAGTACTCCATGTTTCAATGGCAGAAAGTCCTAGCATGTTTATTCATAATTAAAACAATCTAACATAATCTAATTATCTCTATATTTCGCACAACAATGTGGTAGTAAGCTGTGGCAATAACTTCGCCAATACCTTCATCACTGCCATCCACCAGTCAAGATAATTTCCTATTGGAAATTCTTGCAAGGGAAATAATATACTCAAAAATGATGCAGCCAGACTACAAATACTGTTCTCAAACTGCGGTAACAAATTTTAGTTAACCAATGGTCAAAGAACTATTCATGCCAGCATAAACAGGGAAGTGCACTGAAGCAACTGCTAATGGCAATAGATAGAATCAATGAAGCTTCTGCTTTTGAACTTATAAGCAAGCAGGCTCTTTATTCTTTTCAAGAGTGCTCTGTACAGATCATCAGTACATACGGAACTAGTGATGTCTTTCTAGTTCCTTTGCTTCTCAGACTTATGACTCCACAGCTAAGCGACGTAGGGCTAAAATAATTTGAAATGATAATTAAATTATCATTCTAAAGCTGTGAAACCAACTTAAAACTTTCCTTAACGCCTAGCGGCATTTTCCATACAAGTTATATTTAATACTCGGTGAGTTAGCACCATTGCTACTGCTTAACTATCAATATAAAATAACAAAACTCAACAAGAAGTGAAATTTCTACTACTGGTCTTTTTTTCACACAAAAAATATAAAATTATAATACTAAAATAAAACAAGCTGTTGTCCATCTCCTTACCCCTGGAGGATTCCTAGTTGAAACATGTTTCACTGGAACCTGTGCCTAGTGGGTCCGTGACACTTAGCCGACAACCACTTAGCCGACGGGACACTTAACCGACACCAGTTAGCCGACAAGACATTTAGCCGACACGGACACTTAGCCAACAGGACATTTAGCTGACACGGACACTTAGCCGACAGGTCATTTAGCCGACAGGACATTTAGCCGACACAGACAGTTAGCCGACAGAACATTTAGCCGACAGGACATTTAGTCGACATGGAAAGTTAGCTAGCCGACAGGACATTTAGGTACGAGACACTGAACTGTCAAGCCATTTAGTCAACAGGACACTAAGCCGACAGTGACGTTTAGCTGGCACGTAGGCAAATTGAAAAAGTGTTGAAATTTCTCGTCAGGGAATATGATTTAATTTTCGAAAGGATTTAAAGTTCGAAAGGATTTAAAGTTTAAGGAAAGTTAGTTTCTGCGGAAATGTATTCAGTTCTGAATAAAACAAAAACTTTGAGAATATTTGAATTCTAAATTAAACATTATGCAACAGTTTAGTGTTATAAACATTAACGTAAGTAAGTATTTTAAGCGAGAGGCGTGGTCAATAAAATGTTACAGAATCGCGCTTTTAATTTCATACAAATTTGAAAGCATTAAGAACAGCCAGATTGGAAAATTAAGTAAACAAGAAAAATTATTAATGGTGTGAAAATGTTCAAAAGGACCCAGTTGATTAAATGAAGAAGCTTTACGGATAATTTTTGAAGATCCCATATTAAAATGTAATTAAGTGACCGCCGTATTTAGGTAAAAAAAATTCTTTTTTCCTTTCGAAATTTAATTCATATTCCTTGACGAGAAATTTCAGCACTTTTTTAATTTGGCCAATATACACCAAACAGCACAATAAATATCACACAATGCCTAAATTAACACAATAATTATAACCACATATGAGATCTTTAAGAAACGAAAAATGAATTTTACTGATAGTGAAAATATTACTTAAATATTGAATTTACGGATAAGTCGACAAATTTCTTAATTCATAGTAAGATTAAATAATTAGTTTGTACGTGTGAGCTAAAACGTCATTGTCGGCTTAGTGTCCTGTTGACTAAATGTCTTGACAGTTAAATGTTCCGTAGTTAAATGTTCTGACGGGTAACTCTCTGTCTTGGACAAATGTCCTGTCGGCTAACTGTCCGTGTCGGCTAAATGTCCTGTCGGCTAACTGTCCTGTCGGCTAAGTGTCCGTGTCGGTTAAATGTCCTGTCGGCTAAGTGTCCATGTCGGCTAAATGTCCTGTCGGCTAAATGTCCCTGTCGGCTAAATGTCTTGTCGGCTAACTGGTGTCGGTTAAGTGTCCCGTCGGCTAAGTGTCCGCGACCGGTGCCTAGTTACCTGTGCAGACTTCTTGAACTGAACTTATCATATTTCACTTGAAACTTTGTCCCTTGTACAATTCCTCCAAAAAATTGGTTTTTGCATAAGGCAACCAATCAGACAACCAAAAATAAATTCTGGAAAATGTTTCTTTTGGCACACTGTTGAGGGTAGTTTGCAGATGTGACACCAGTTTAAGATTCCGATATTTACAACAGTCTAAATTAACCTTGCAAATACCTGGGGTTAAAATGGATATACATACTTCTTAAATAACTTATCAAGCACAGCCTATACCTTTCCGAAGTTTGTTCACAACTTCTGGTGACCTAACAGGTAAGGTGGCAGATACACAGTGAAAACTCTACTAGGTTCATGGTTAAAATTAACATCCTACTTTTAAAGTATGCTGCTTGCCATTCAATCTGTAAAAACTCTCATCTGAGCAAGTACTGCGACAAACCAAAATGATGACGATCAAATTAAATTTAAAACCGTTAGTAAAAACTTAAATCGTTCATAAACTGTTAGTAAAGTCAAAACACTGAACTTCATGAAAACTGAGGTCTTGCTGGACATTTTTTGCTCTTGTGAAACTATAGTAATTACATATAATAATAGATATACTAACCCTGTAACTTATTTTCCCCAAATATTAGATTTTAATATTGATTTTAATATTTGGGGAACTTAAACTACAGGGGAAAAACAGGACACCAAGAATTAATAAAGCTTGAGAATGACTAAAAAAGAAATTTATCTGATGTATGGTAAAAGTCACGAAGTTTAACAAACATAACGATGGAACCAGTGTTACCAGTCTTAAATATCAAAAGAAGATATGCTCTAACTAGCTCAAGAGTTATATGCTAGCAGTGTTGTCCTTTCCCACTGAAGCTGTCAACAATTAAACATTTTATATTGTTGCTCAGAACATGCATCCAGCTTCATATCAGACTAATAAAAAAAATGTGATCACTAAAAACAGTTGGAACCTGACTGCTAATTGAAAGAAATTTAAACTCATTACATGCACTATAATTTAAAATTTCCTGTCATATGATTTGAGATTTACAGGGAATGCAATTTGATATCAATTCAATGTATGCATATTAAATTACTTTGTAGCTTATAACGATGTTTACTGTTTCAGGTTATGTTAATATTTATGTTAGTGTTATATGGACTGCTAATTTTTGAAGATATACGAAGTTTACTTGGTAGTAATTTGAAATCTAAGAATTAGTTACAATTTAAGTATTTTGATTACAGAGAACTGGTTCATGTACATGTTACACATGGGGACCACCATGAAAATTCCCATGCAGACGTCCTGTTTGCTGGGATTCGACTCCTGGACCAGCATTCAGCAACTCAGCCACTGGTGGGCCCTGACACTCAGAGAAATTCAGCTGTTCTTAATTGAATTAAATACTATTTTATATTCATTTTGATTAAATGAATACAAACAATTAATTTTTATTTTCAAGGAAGTCTCTCCCCCTAGATTACAGTATTACATGAATATCATAAAATGTGAGGATAATATTATGCAAATGTTGAAGCTTTAGAAGCTGAAAACAATAGCTGTGATGCTGGAGATCTGCAAACAAATCTGAACCAATGGTATTTAAAAAGTACAAAAAATGTATTCCTTCAGAAAATCTCCCTACAGTTCTGATATGATATCATGTTCAAACTTCCTGTCAAATAAGTTGATGCCCAAAATCCTTGACATAATGAGAAGTTTGAATATGGTGTAGCATCAAAAACATTTTTGAATGTATAACTTAAAACTACTCTCACAAGAAAGAGTACTAGTACCCAGTCCTAATGTCTTTAGCACCACTATACACCTAATCCCTAATGGACAGTTGACAATGGGGCACAACATACTTATTGAGCAAAAAATAAATTTTTATATAATCACCTGTTATACTATATATTTTCTGCACTCTGTTTTTATCTGCGCATTAACTGTCAGACATCAGCATTTCTTAATCTACAGGAGCAGACAACTATCTTGACATGAAATTAGTTTTGGTGGATAACCACAACTTGTTTTTTTACAGAGCTATTCCAATTTTTCTGACAGTTGCTTATATGTCAAAGAATGTTACGAGTGCAATCTGACACTTTGGATCCATCAGTCATACTTATTTCTCCTTTTGTACCCGAATTATTCAATCATGTATAAAATCACCAGTCTGTTTTTAATTGCTCATTTCGCTGAGTAAGAAAAACATTTTGAAGTTATATAAACTATACATCAGATTGAACTGTTATACATGCACTACTGCTCCTCTTCCCAGGCAATTCAGTTTTTTTTAATTATTATTTTTTAAAGTTTTGATGCTGCTTTATACAGTATTAGCTTATAGTTGCTATTTTGTTAAGTTTTGCTCACCAGTATTGGACATAAAGTGTGGATTGGTGACACTGGTCAGAATACAAAACACAATTTAGCTAGAATATTTGTCTTCCCAAACAGTTGAACTTAGGAAAGGAAGTACAAAATTTTTTTAAATGCTAAAAAATTTAGAATTTTAATTTTTAAAAACTAAAATTGGATATCAATTTCAAGTTATGCAACACTTAATTTCAAAGTTTTCAAGTTCAAAGGCTCAGTGAATGATTAACCAGCTAGTATTTCAAAATAAAGAAAATCTGAATTTTTTCACTGACCCCCCCCTTATACTACATCTGCCCCCCTCATCTTCAAGCCCAACAACTCCAACCAGTCTTCCCAAGACAATTACATTTTGGGAAGGAGAGGCGGCTAATTTAATTGCCTAAGTTGATGTGCTGAAACACAATCAGAATGTATTTCCAAACATTTTGTATGTTAACAGTTCTTGGTTTTCACATCATATTTTTGATAAGATATAAATTCTGCTCTTAAATTTTAGAAAATTCTGTGATTATCAGCAATGCTTTCAAGAACAGCTGGACTCCTGCTTTGAAGTGAACACAGGATTTCTAATAAACATGTTCTTGAATATTTATGCTACTTAAATTGCTGCTTGTTGGTATTTTGATCCATGAAGTACTATTTGGATTCATCAAAATCAGATTTTTATTCCTACATATATAACCTGAAACAAAATAATACATAAGTTAATACTTAATAATAAATCCAACAACAGAATTAGCATACAGAGTAAAAACCTTAACTGAGGCATAAAAATAGCTTTCAAAGCCTTATGACATCTTTGAGAAAGATGCATAAATGAGAAGAGAAAAATTTTATAATGTTTACACAAGGGAAAACTACTTGTTTTGCATAAAAGATTTTAATCAAAGGTAATGATTTATCTGCAATTACAAAAGAAAAATTTTTGAAATTGCTGAAATATTCATTTGACACTATTTTGAAAAAATAACCAAATTTTTCATCATAAGACTAAAGAATATATATTATATAACACATAATGATGCCCCATGGGCTTCAGTAATGGAGCAGTGATAGCACTGGATAGGCCGTTTGCAAAAGCTTTTTGTGATTTTCCACATACATAATGTAACTATACCCATGAGTTTGCTTTACAAAAATCTTTGCAAAAGCATCCATCCACTCGAGCAGATGATTCTCAAATGTTCTGCCACAAATAATTAAATAATGTGTATCTCAAATGTTCTGCCACAAATAATTAAATAATGTGTAACAACATATTAACTAATCCATACATTTTACTCTTCCAAGCAATTCAAAATGCAAAATCCATGAAGAATAGATATATCACAGCCATACTTACTGGTCAAATAATACAAGGTACAATGGTGAATTGGCTTAAACTACAATCCTGTTTAACTTTTGCAAAGTAAGAAGAAATCAATATTTTGTATAGCTGCCATGGCTGGCAATAACTGCTCACATCTTAGCATTTAAAGAAAAGATTTGAGGTAAGTGCTTAGCGTATGCCCATCCATGATGTTTCCCCACATTGCCAAAATTCAAGATGAAGAATAAAGACTAGTTGAATGTTGTATGCCATAGGTAATCATATACTGTCTTACTGAAACTTGCCCAAAGGCAAACCTCTAAGGAAAGAAAGGAAAACAAAACTCCAAAACTTTAAGGATGTGTAGGTGGCTGTTGAGTGTGCTGGTAATGCATATTAGGCAAAGTGGAGGATCAAAATCCAATGGCACCTTAAGTTGAAAACTTTAGTTAATGGATCGGTATGCCAATGTATAATGCAAGGGCCATCATGTCTGTCATTCTTGTGCTGCCAGACTCGGATATGACCATCATAATATTGCAGGCAAAATCCGAACAGTGATCTGAAAAGACAATGTTGTGTCACTTGTTTGTCTATGTCTGATGCTCATTGCACCATTGTAGCTTCATATGTCTGTGGTTAAGATTAAGCAGTGATTGCAGCAATGGACATTTTGTAAAGATTCCTCTCCCATGCACAAAGTGTTGAATAGTACACGCTCACATGATTGTTATGAAATCACAAGATAGTTAGATCCAAGTTCTTGATGTTATTGTGCAATCCATCATGTTTATATATACAACATGCCTGTCCTCTTGATAAGTGATGTCATGAGGCTAATGCAATCATTCTCCTCAGTCTATCCTTTCTTTCTGCACCGACTGATTCCATACTGGCATCACTGTGGCTTGATTTTACCCAAAATGAACATTAATTTCTTAGAAGGGTGATTCATAGTACTTAAAGCATAATATTTCTTCTGTCAAAACAAGAAATTCATTCAAATGACTACCATTTTCTTGAACAAAGTATAATGAAGCTTCCCACCCAATGATGAACAGGAAATACACACCATTCTAGTACTTAAGATAGCCTATGCATTTTCCATTTTATAGTGTTTGTAGGTTGTGTTACTACATATGATTTGCTTGTGCAACACAATGCTAATCGTTTGAATATCTTATCAAGGTGTATGCATGCTGCAAAATTCAAGCCTATTGGATTTTTCCTTCGTGGTATTGCATTTTACATGGTCAGTGATGTAATTAATTCAGTCGGATGTATAATTTATGGACAACCACAAAAAAGGTGAAAAACAAATGTGATAGGCACTTAATACTTTCCCACAAAATTAATTTTTTTTTGTTTTGTTTTAACTGAAATTTGTATATTTCTGCATAAAATGGATTTCTAAATTTAGAATGGAGCGATCAATGTAGAATAATTAATTTCACACCATTATTAGAAGAAAGGAAAAAAGTGAGATACTTAGTTTAACACAGATCTGCATAAATGAGGCATTCAAAATGGAAAAAAAAATAGTTTAGCACTCATCTGACGCCACATTAGTGCAAATATAAGATGGCTCCAAATGTATGAAGACCCCAAATTACTGATAGAGCTTCTGGGCTTCATGCCTCAACAAAGAAGAGCCAAATGCTACTCAGCCTGACAAAAATAAGCCAAGGAAAGTACACAGAACTTAATATTTATGAAGCAACTAACATATAATATATAATGCGATTAAGTTCGAGAGGAGGAGAATGCCAATAACTTATTTACCTTCCTAACATATAATATATCTTACTGTTTCACTTAATAAAAATTACGTTTACTTTTTAATCCTAGAACAGTAGCATGTTTATATATGCCGCTACTACTAGAGATACGTAAAATTAATTTTATTTGCTTATATTACATTAAGATTGTTTTTATTTGTTGTTTTACCCAATATTACTAACTGTTAATTAACTGAATAATTAATTGTATTTTAAAATATATTTCAAAACTATAAAATGTATACTAATAGCTAAAAATGTAAAAAAAAATATTTTATCACATTGTATTTTAAATAACATATTAAGCTATCACAATAATAACAGACTTTAAAACCACAAGAAAATAAAAAAGACTATATTGAAAGTTGTTTGCCATTTTTAAATTTAATACAATCGACACAACTGAAAAATAAATTTACATAATAATTACCAATACAATTACATGTCTATAGACAAGGACATGACTTTTTCTGGTGCTTTTCGCATTTAGCTTGTCCACATTTGCAGTAGGTGGTTGTCATTCTCTTATTTTATAGTCACAAAAGCTCCAATAGGTTAGACGATCTTGCTGATTTTGGAGAAGTTCTGAAACCTGTGGTTCCTTTTCCTAACAACTTTGTGATTATATCTTTCAATTCTTTTGATCGATGTGGAACATTTAGATGTTCAAATTGCCATTTTTCACATAATTGTTGATGAAGTTGCAACATAAAGTTCAATCTTGATAATGGCATTTCATTTCCAGTTCGAACTCTGTAAAAATTGTACAAATAAATTATATATGCATTTATTCCTGCTAAATTTATCATATTATAGAAAAAAGGCCTCTGGCCATCTTTTGGTTTTCCTGCCACAGTTCATACGACTACAAAACTCATCAAAAGAGTGAAGTCTACCTTTTGTAGAATTATATGTCATATTTATTTCTGGCTTTTTGGTTGACTGGTTAAATTCTAAGTTAGAATGCATTGTTGATATTAAAGTCACAAATTTTTCTTTGCTTTGTAAGATACTGCAGTGACATCATCGTGAAATAAAAACAAAACTAGAACCATTTCTCCGGTCTTCGTACTTTACGTCAGTAAATTCTGATGGAAACTCCCTTTTATTTTTCTTTACTGTACCAACCATTGTTAATTTGTATTCTTCTAGTGGCACATTCAATAACCAATTGTCCATTGTTACCTTTCTGTTATTGTTCTTGATAATTTCGGTCGGTTTGTAAAATAGTATGCTGCAACCATTCCTCTAGGTACACTCCTGCTTCCTAAATATGGGACAGCATTCATCATGTATTTAGTGCTGTTGTTGCATGTCATTATCACTTTCATCCCGTACTTGTTTGGTTTTGACAGAATGTACATGAGAAAACCCAATCAATTGCTCGTCAATAATCGTGTATGAACTGGGATTGTAATACTTTTTACAATTTTTAACAAGGATTTCCGCAGTCAATTTATCAGTTTTTTCCTGCTCTTTCCTTGCGTCTTTTTTATCAAATCTTAAGCAATCCAAAAGAAATTAAAAGTGTCTCTCAGAAAATGTTTCTCTATACCTTCTACAAGAAAAAGTTAGATCAAACATAACTTTTGTTTACAAATGCTTATTTTTTAAAGCTGAAGTAAGTAGTAATATTCCAAACAAGGCATTCAGTTCATGATAATTTAAATTATTTAGGGAGCCACCTGTAACATTTGCGTAATCTATCTTCTTTCAGTTTATTTCTGTGTTTGAACGAGTATTTCTTTCTTTGCTATATCAGAAATAAACAAAATATAAAAATAAATTGGTTCCTTAGCAAATCGAGCCTCAGCAGCTGGATCTGGTCTAATATTAAAAATATTTTATGCATTGGTTTTCTGCTTAGTGGTGTCATTAACTTTCGTATACCACTCATAACTATTTATTCCATTTACTATGTCAGCATTCAAAAATATAATATGCTCCTACTCATTTATATCTTGAATATTTGTAGTCTTTCCATTTTTCTTTTGAACATAGAATACAACTTTCTTTTTTTTTTCTTTTTACTTTTGTCCATATCACTACTGCACTCAATTTCTTGTATCAGGGAGTGAATCACTAGATTAGCATCTATCTCTATCTCACCATCAGGAATATAAGCTGGATCAGCATCACTATCATCAATAGCTTCATCAAATTCAACATTTCCACCACTTTCACTATCATCAAATTCCAAAAGCAGTATTTGAATTTCATCATCTGTTAATTATTTGCATTGGTTGGTTATTTTTTCAACACAGTATGAAATAAGAACCGAAAAAATTTTATATATATATATATATACCGTTCACAAATTTAAAAATAACAGATGCTATCACTAGGACTACGTTAAAATTGCATATTTGAAAAAGGACACGAAAAATTTATGTGGACAAAATTTCACATATTGCTAGTAAAATGCAAAATTCATGTGTTCTACCTCAAGAAGCAAGACAAAGTAAAGACGAGAAAATCAAACCACTTCGCATGCACCTCTCAAGTGCAAACAAGTATATCGGTGGAAGGGAAAGATCAGAAAAGAACCAATAAATGAAGACCATACATAAAATTTATGTACACTTGTGTTCTAGGGTTAAGGTGGAAAACATTTATTAAGAAAAAAATATGAACGTAACTTTCTCAATAGGAATACCAAGCCAGTTTTCTTAACATTAGTGCATTTGCTTCTCGTTAAAATATGTAATTGCAAAGAATATATTCACATTTCATGTTCGAAAATTTTTATTTTCATATGCTTCATAGAGAACAAAAAAATTGCTCCCAAATGTACATGTTTTCAAGAAGAGATACCAAAAATAGAATGGAATATTTGTGTAGTACTTGTCACTTTTCTTTAATTAAGTACAATTTATAAAAGCCTATTCATTAAAATTTGCTCTGTGTATCTGAAAAAAACTTTACATGCTTCATTATCAAATCAGCAGATAAGCCTAATTTGAATACAGAATGGAATAGCAAGTACAGTAGAAAGTCCGAGATCTGGACTCGACGGGGCTTCGCCGATTCTGATTGAGGATTTTTCTAAATATTAAATCATCAGTTTAAATGCAGTAGGATGACATGTAGAAATTATAAACTTCAAAATATGAAATAGTGATTATTGAAACAATGAAGCATTTATGAACTTAATCTAAATTTACAACAAAAAAGCTCAATATTTATTTGTTTGCTTTAAACATTTCCTATCAAACATTCTGTTCAATGTAAGTTGTTTAATTTGCTTCATTTTTTGTGCTAATACTTTCACTTTATTTACAAGAGAATTCCCACTAAATTATCTACCCATATTTTTTTATTTCCAACAATCTCTGTCACTTTCTTCACTATCGTTAGTGATATTTTCTGGGTTTAGAACCATACTACAGATTCTACCATCCGTTAGTTGATTGATGACTGGAGCATTGTCATGCAATGAAAAACGTGTTGCATATCATCTTTATTTATTTCCACTTCTCCACATTTCTTGAAAAATTTCACTTTTAGTTTGTGATTCTCAAATGTCTTCAAATTTACAGCAGTCACAATTAAGCTTAGCTAGCGTCCGCTATAGAATATGTATCATAAGACTGGTGATTAGATATGTTGTTCTGCTGAATTTTGTTTTGCTTCTATGGCACACTGACAAGAACCTGAACTACATTAGTTTGTTGGAAACGGTAATAGTTAAAGTAAGTACCACTAGATGAGGACTTGTAATAATACATTCAAAATATCAATTATATTTTTACTTCACGAGTTCAAGAGCTAAATATTAAAAACATTTTTTTGAAGAAAATAAAGAATTAAAGCTAGTCTCACAAATCTGTTTGTTGTTTGCTTACATTCTGTTTTTAAAGTATTGGAGTATATACTAGTTCTATTTAAATGACATGCAATACGTTACATATTACACTTATGCCTATTTCCCAGACATGCTTAAGGCTTAGTTGAGTTCCGCATAAATTCCCACATATACTTAAGGCTTATCCAGGGCTGCCACAAGACATTTTTTTGACCCAGTGCAGTCTCTGCATATCCAAAATTCTGCTGCTAAGCACCTCTTTAAATTAATAAAAAATTTTTGCTCGCCTAAATTAAGAAATCTATTTTCCACATATGGAGAGAAATTTCTGCAAAATTCCTCCTTGTCAACACATTCCACATTCAGCAGCAGAGCTAGTTAAAGTCTGAAATCACTGCCAAATGTAATGTCAACATAAAACATTGCTATGCTTTGTGGTATTCACTTACTAATATTAAAACTGTTCAGACTTTGCTGCATGAATCATTTCTCAAGTTACCATGTACTGATAGCCATGCAGTGATGAAAGGAAAAAAAAAATAATAATATTTTGCCAAGTTGGCATTAGTGTTGTACTGAAATGCAGTAACACGGCTCTCTGCATAGTTTATTATGAAAAAAATATCAAACAGGAGCTGAAAGCATAAGAAAATTTCTGAAAAGAAAAAGGTAAAAGGTTAAAAGTCTGCTGGCGAGAGAGGTTTGGGATTTAAATCATTCTGGGTACTGGACATCTAGATTTAGGACTTTGTACTATATACTGAAATGAAATGTGTTTTCCTTTTTATCGTGAAATTTGTTCTCATAGTCAGCTGATAAAGTGGTAATCACTGGCACATAGTTTTTGCTTTTCACATGAATCTATCCAGGAAGAGTTCCAAACTGTTGCTCTTTAATATGAAATTGCCACATATACAATTTAATTTCAAATATTGCCATCCTTTGAAATATCACTTTATTAGGTGGTTTTGACATTAAAAATGCACTTCAGTTCACTTAGGTAAACAGCTGTATCCAGTAAAACTTGACCACCTTATTTTAAGTTGAATGATGCATGAGCCGACCCTTTCATTCACTTTTAGCTTCATGATGTGACCCATATCAACTAGCTCAAAGAACTTCCTGCAGCCTATGGAGTAGGCATCACTGATCTATTAAGTTTCTTTTTTCTTGAGAGTTAAGATACAAGATACTTTTGATAACATGTGTAGTACTGCCCAGTGATTAAAATTATTTCCATTCCAAACATACTTCAATTTATCAAGCAGCTGAATTTAATGCACAGCAATTTGTGCACTGCAAATCATGATATGAGTTTTACACTTTCCAAGTAAAATAATAACTAACAGCTAATTCAATAATTGATACTAAACTAACAGTTAAGAATTAATGCTAAAATTAAAGTATTTATGCAAATTTGAAATTCATTTAAAAATGTTTTTTATAAAAATATTTTTATAATTATTTTATTGATGAAATTTTATTTTTTACAAACAACTATTCCAACTGTATTTGTTTTACATTGTTCAACAACAGTTTTCAGTTTCCTCTCAATATAGTAAAACGGCTGGTTATTAATATTATTATTTTTTTTTCCTGATCAGCACTCATCAGTTCAAGAGTTTTTTCTTAAAATTGACAGCGATTTTCTAGAATTAAACTGATATTGGCATATCATCACTTTTTACTGTATCACTTTTGCTGTCATTTCTACAGTTCTTTCAACACTTTCATACATATTTTTTTGTAAAAAATCGTCTAAATACATTTGCAAACTGACACATAAAAAAAGAAACTTCATAAGTTCCCTCAGTAACGTCTCAAATGTTACCTGTGGCTTGCAATTCCCCTGAGGCTTCTTCTGCATAAAAGCCACAAATTTTAAAACAGTTTTTAACTGATTTTGAGAGATAAGCCCCATACATCGACTGTAAATGCACGGTTTTTGGCAGAGACATCAACGTACTTATCTCCTTCAAAGTGCTCTCATTTTCACAAAATTCAGTTCTGTTCAACATCTTCTGAACACCTTTTCTGTAATGACATTTGATGTCTTTTATTATACCCTAGTCAAAAGGCTGAATGTTATAAGCTGTATTTGCAAGAAGCTACACCAATGTTTTTCAGAAAGAGAGCAGAGGGGTGTATGTTACATAGTTACTTAATTAAGTAAAGTATTTTTTCATTTTTCAGTTCACTGTCCCATCTCAAAGAAAACCAGTAAAAATGCTATTTGTCATCAATAAGTTCTTGATGCTGTGAGTTAGAGTAGTCAATTCTTTCAAGCATCGAGGTTTTCTGCTTTTGCCAATAATTAGTGCTGCCTTCATTATTGGATCGACACTGCAGTATTTAATACAATAATTTATTTCTTCAGTTTCTTAAACTAGCTGATGTTTCCCTTTTTATTATTAATGTGTATTCTGGTAATGCTCTGTAATGCAGTGCAATTTCATCTGCGTAAATTTCGTGTGGCTTGTATTCATGTAGCAATCCAAGTAAAACATCTTTTATCCAGTTATCAGCTGCACAATGATCTGCCTCTTTCCTCTCGCCATGAAGTTTCTCACGAAAAATATTGGATTTTTCTTTCTCTAACTTGTGAGCCATCTCTCACTTGATACAGAATTCTATCCCAGTATTTAGCGAATTAGTGAAAAAACGTCCAGAAATAGAAATACTTTGGTTTTACAGCTTAAAACCACATAGTTTTTCAGAGTTTAGGAGCATTTAAAACACACCAAGAAGTTTAAATGCCTCTAAATTTTCTGCCTTTTTTGCACTTGAGACATTTTTATTTTTTATTACTTCTTTATTAATTGTAATTTTGTGTTTAAATAATCGGACATTGCTATTCTGTAAATTCTAAATTTTAAAGCCATTTTTCTCTGGCTGCACTTATCAAGCACATCAAAATCTTTTAAGAATTTATCCTTTTCTTTCAGGCTTAAATCTTTTCACTTGGTATTTTCAACACGTCACAAGATTTACACAACACATTTTTAAAAATGTTTCTTTTAGAGATTAACTCAAATTTCAAAACTCAAGTTTGTAAACAGCAGGAAATTACCATTTGTATATTTAGTTGATCTGCCTCTCATAATTACAAGCATGAGAAATGTTTTCTTTTCTCTTTCTTTAGTTGAAAGTTATTATTCCCTTTCCATTTAAAGAGTAAATATATAGTAATACTAAGAAGTGTTTTATGAAAGTTTTTGATAACTCTCTGTGAACATAATCTGTCTATACCAAAGGATTTGAAGGATACAAAGGATATAAAGACTGATGTGGATAAATGTGATCCAAAGGATCTAAAGATTTTGAATGTGAAAGACTTTTAAGATGCAATTCAGAAGCTGCACTTCTACCTTCTATCAGCTGGTATTTGAGGAGCAGCCTACACTGATTTACAATGTTTCTAAGGGACTATTTCTGTTAATTTTAAGATAAGGAAATTCTGCCCCTTTGAAGTGCAGTGTGAGCAAAAGAGTTCTGAAAACATTGTCTCAGATGTACAGAGATCAGGTGATAGGAGTATTTTATTCAAACCTCTTCTAATGCAGCACTACATACCTGAACAAACATGTCCACAACATGTTAAATGGATGAATTATAAAAAGCTTTGATATCCACAAATAGGGTTGGGTTATAGGTTATTCAATTACAGCAAAGCACACGAGGGCTATCTGCCTAAGGGAAGGGATGCCTTCGTGGAGGACTTTCTAAGGGAAACTGGCTCGTATACACGTTACACATGGGGAAAACCATGAAAACGCCCATGCAGACAGCCTGTTCGCGGGATTCGAACCTCGGACCGAACTACCAGTGTTCAGCGTCTTTACCGCTCGGTCGCTGGTGGGCCCTCCACAAATAGGATATTCTAGCACTGAAGGATGTGCTTTGACAGTGTGAGTTTTATAAGCGGTGAAGATGAATTTAATATACGGTCATTTTCATTTTTCCATTGATTGCCATGTATTTGTTCTGGATCCTAGACATTCGAATGCAATAAATGGCTGAGTTTATTAACCAGTGAATTTAATAAGAACAGGGCATTTTCTTAAAGCTAATGCAAAAAATACACAAGCTTTCCTTTCCTAGGTATGATGCCTTGATGTGCATGAAGTGATCAACACTTTTTATATTTGATTGTTTTCTACATTAACAAAAATACAGTTATTTGATGGGAGACTCCTCTAATTAAATACTCCTTTCTTGTTAACTGTTAAATTTTGTTGAAGCTGATAATGCTCTTCACTGCATACAATGTAATGTGATTTACAAGGATTTCTAAAGTGAAATAGAATTTTTTCCCAGTCACAAAGAGTTATGACATTTTCTTTGTAATTTAATTTTATATAATTTATTCCTAATAATCAATTAATTATGAGGAATATTTTTAAAGAAAGAAATGTTTCATCAAGTAAGATAAATTCATCAATGTTAGACAAAAGTAATTTCACTTATAACCACTTTTACAGTACTTTAAAAATAACATACCTTGAGAAAAAGTTCCTTTAAAACCCTTTCATAACCACCACACAAATTCCAGCTCGACCCTCATCAAGTTCTTGAATCTAAAAAATATGAAATGGAAAATTAAAGCCCACACATAATAAAGCATTTTGTTATATTTAAAAAGTTTTATTATGAAGCAACTTATTTTTATAACTAGTAAGAGTAAATCCTCTTACCTTTTCCCATTCATTGGTTTGGGGATCATAAGCTTCAACAATTTTTAAATAAGATTGACCATCATATCCACCAACAGCAATTAAGCGATTGCCAAGTATACCAACACCTATTGCATCTCTTCCAATACTCATGGGAGCAACCAAAGTCCATGTATCAGTTCTGGGATCATACCTACATTATTAAATATTGCATAAGACAAACTTCAAATCTTTTAATGAAATTACCACTAAAAACGAAATCAGATAGCAATAACTCAGAAGCAGAATAATATAATATAAATGCTTAAATAATTGTAACTACATACTATAATATTAATAAACAAACATAAGAAATAGGGAAAAATACCTATATTAATAAACACACATACGAAATAATAAAAAAACCTGACTAATTATATACTTTTAAACAGCAATACTGATCTAACATTGCAATAAACTATAGTTAGGTTTCTTTAGGTTCTAAAACTTAAGGAATGAAAGCTTACAAAGTGCATTCATTAGTGAATGAATTACGAACCACTGTGTGCATCAAAAGAGACAACTCACAATTTTTTTTGTGTTAAATTTAAGTAAATATAGGTTTTCAGTTTTGATAGAGGGATTTAGTAAGAAATGATGGCCTACATACTACTGCAGGCTATAGGTTCATTTATACACTGCTGGCCATCCAAAATGCAACATGAAGAAGGACAAGAGATATCAAATTTATTTCAGAGATAACACAGAGTACCAATGCTAATTGATTTGAAATACAGCCTTCTTTGAGGTGAGGAAGACAAGAAAATCAGTAATGAGTGCTGCCTATACCTTTGTCAATAGCCACTGCTACACAGAGTAAAAGAGGCTTCGGATGAGTTGTTGGTCAATGGCAGCCCATGCCATCTTTCTATGTAGCGAAAGTTCGTCTGGTGTACACCTGGGTGCGACATGCCAAGCTACGCATTCTCTAATCATTGACCAGAGATGTTCGATCTAGAGAACGGGCAGGCCAGAGTAACAATGCAATATGGTGGGTTATGAAGAAAGCTTGAACATTGCATGTAATTTATTGTCATGCACTGTCCTGTCTAAATGTGGCCACAGACTAGCCCTGAAGGTAAGGAAGGAGAATAGGCTGTAAAACCTAAAAGATATAGCACAGGCTGATAAGTATAGCGATAATGCACACTAGAGAGGTATGGGAGTAGAATCCAATATCATTTCACACCATAACACTGGGTGCAGGACCAGTATGACGATGTATATCACAATAGTCAAGCAGCCTCTTTCCACGGTGTCTTCAAATTCTAACCCGATCACTGTGGTACTGCAAGAGTTATTCACCCAAAAACACATCATACCATTCTGATGACTATCTCCACTGTCCAGTGCACCACAACAAACGCAAATGCTTACGGTTTAAAAATAACAGAAGCCTTACGGACAAGCTATTGTATTGTAAATGATGTTGAACTGTTCATGTGGACACTGATTGTTGTGTTACAGACTACATTTTGTGTAGATATGGTTGCAGATGTGACAGTGCACTTCATGAATACCATGTGCAGAATGTGCCTCCCTTCCTGTGGAGTGACGTGATGAGGTGGGTTCAATTGCTCCTATCTGTCATTTGTTCCATCCTGCCTCAACCAATTCCATAGTCGCATGATTGTTGCTTGGCTACGTTTGACATGATGACTAATTTCCTGGAAGAATTATCCACAATTTGTGTATGCAACCATTCTGACTTGGTCAAATTCAAAAATATGCTCGATGCTCATGTTTTTCTATGAGGCATAAATAGCTGCAGACATAAAAAATCTCATGAGAAAACAATTCATGTTATTCAAAATGGCAGGCTTTCTTCCCTTTATATACACATTGTAAGGAGGCTTCAGTCACCCATGACATGCACATGCACTGAAATCATAATCATTTACATACTCCATATCCTGTGGTGTAATTTTATGCAGGTTTCATGCTGTTTGGATAATTCCTTAATGGTGGTGTATTTTGGATAGCCAGCAGTTTATCTAAGTGATCACTTCTAAAAACATGAAGAAATTAATAATTATTGCAAAGAACAAATCAAACAGCTTAATCCTTTGAGTGACATGGGTTTCTGTATCTTTCATGATCTGCATTTAAACAGTTTTTATAAGCTAAATCTGTATACTTATTTATTTTTGTTTCTATTTTCATAAACTTACACTCATTAAGATGACAATTATATTACTAAAGAAAGTAAGAAAGCAAAATATCTTAAATTATAAGCTAACATATACCAAGTGACAAAAAATCTCATGACTGGATGATGCTGGTCATGGCACTCAGAAGGTTATGCAGAACACAGATATAAAGAACTTTTTCTTAGGGCATGAGAGGTAGCGGCAATTGCTAAAATCACTTGCCGAGTAAACTCATGATTCATTTAAATCATGTAATTGAAAACCAACTAAAGTAGCAACAACAATTTTTAAGATCTCTTAGTTATACTTATATAGACACTAGCTTCCAGAAAATTCAGGAAAGATCTGCTGTGTGAAAAGCATTATCTTGTATTTAACTTATTTTTATATTCTGGATGTTGCAAATCTGTCTGCAAGAAAATCAGCAATGCCACATTAGAAACAAACAACACATATATAAACAAAAAATGTGGCCACAAATAGAAAACTAATAAATATATAATAAAACATAGAAGTAAAAAAATTAAATATTTACAAATACATACATACAACATCACCCCACTGAGTCTTTGAGAATTCTGCATCTGCCTTTAAATATGGAAGATGTGAAATTTACTCCTTGGTCAGAGTGAATGAGAACAAGCACTCAATCATCAAATCAAGTTTTCAAGTCTACTAAGGCTTCTGCGACAGTTGAAGCTTCTTAATCAGGGCTAGTACAAGATTTCAGCTATTAACTAAAGTACTCTATGACAACCAGGGTGTATTTGTTGCCCCTTTGTGCGAAGTAAAGGTCCAAGATTATCCAGAGCCATCTTCTGAAATGGTGCTCCTATACTGTAGCACTGTAATCTTTCTTGTGTACATGTTTATGGGCCCTTTTGAGCAATAAACACATAGCAGGATTTGCACCAATTTTCTAAATCTGATTTGGCTCTGTCCCAGAAGAAATGCTCAAGTACTTTATGAAGTGCCTTCTTTACACCAAAATGATTTTCAGTAGGGTTACCCCAGGCAGTTGTTTGTTGTACTGGCTCGGGTCTGTATCTTAGCAGTCTTGGTAGCAGGGGGGATGAAAACATGAGCCTGATGATTC
>KK117466.1:892384-927956 GCA_000611955.2 Stegodyphus mimosarum
CAATGTCTGTGGTGACAGGCAGTCCATGTAGTCATGGTGGAAGCATATTTGACCCACAGGTCAAATTTCCAGATGAATAGGTCATATCTTACAAGTAGTGCTACTAACAGGGAATGACCCTTTAGGCCCAGTTTGAAAGAGTGGTAGGGGAGAAAATTAAGAAGTCCATAAGAATCTGGTGTGGAACCTGGATGGTCACCAAAAGAATGGTTAGCATCTCCCAGATAATGTTTGGTTGGACTACTACCCCTTGCTTGATATGGAGGTTTTCAACTGGGATGGTAGCCCATGTAGTTGCAGAAACACGTATAAAGTTTGTTGTTGTTTCAATAACGCTACTATGAAGCTCTGACAGAATATTAGGGACTTGAGATCTCAATAAGATAGCTGCCATCTGAAATCTTTGTTATCAGATTCTCATCTGCTGGAGAGAACTCCATCTCACAAGTGAAGGGAGTCCCATAAAGCCCAGTATCTTTTACTGTCATAAAGATTGCTATTTCTTGCCAGCTAGGTTTTTCATTCCTATTCTCCATTAATTCTGTAAAGGGTCACAATTCAGGATCTTCCATTTGGTGCTTTCTAATTTCTTTGCTGCTCCATAGATCAGTCTCTAAAGTTATACATTTGGTGTTAATTTCTCTGACCACTGGAACTTCAAAGTCATATTCTCCTTCAGCTTTTGAAAAGTGTTTGTACTTTTCAATAAATATTTTTGAAAAGCTTATGTCTGGTCTTTTTAAACGTGCATCAGCATTCCGAAGTGAAGTTCCTTTGCAATATCAAATTTCTATGACATATTCCTGTAGCCACTGTATCCATCTAGCGGAATTTTAAGCTAAGCAGCCAGCTTCATATGGCACAAGTGGTGTGCAACAGGAATTTCTGTCTGTACAGATAGTAATGGAAATGTTCTGCCTTCACGGTGGATAGCAGTTCTTTTCTCGTGATGCAGTAATTTCTACCTGGCTTTGAAAATCTTGCACAAAATAGGTAATAACATACGGGCCGTCAGCTGAAAATATTCCTGTCCTTGTGTTAAATAGCTCCAATTCCTTCATCGCATACATTTGTATTGTGAATAACATTGTTCTGAGGTTGGAAAATGTGCTAACATAGGAGCGGAAATCAAAGAGACTTTTTTAGCTTTAAATGCTTCTTCACATTCATCTGTTTGCAATAACTTTTGCTTTAATTCTGTCAGGCAGTGTAAGCATTCTGGGATATTACAGAAGCCTTTGACAAATCTTTGATGGTAAGTGAATAGGTTGGAAAAGCTTTTTAATTGATGAACATCTTGAGAATGACACCAGTCATGAATGACTTTGATTTTCTCAGGAATTTATGTGTATGCCTTCAGTAGAGATCATATGACCAAGGTAACTAACTTCTCATTGAAATAATTTACATTTTGATGGCCCGAGTTTTGAACTGCTTCTCTGAGCTTCTGTAGCATTTTTATGGTATTTTCCAGATGTTCCCCAGAAGTGCATTCGACTATAACAATTTTGTCTTATCACGACAGACTTCATATGACAGTCCTTTCAAAACTGCCTCCATAAAGCCCTCAAAAGTCGCTGGAGCACTTCACTGTCCAAAAGGCATTACTTACAAATTGCCAGTCTTTGACCATTAGTAAATGTAATCTTCCCCCTTTCTTTAGGGTGTAATTCTACTTGCTAGTAGAGACGCTTCAAATCCAGGGTGGAGAAGTATTAATGCCCTACTAGTGTGCTAAGACTAGTTGACTCTAGGCAAAGGCAACTTTGTAATGTCATTTAGATATCTATAATCGACACAAAATTGCATGGAACTGTCTTTCTTCCAAACTAGGACTATAGGTGATATCCAAGGACTAGATGAAGACTCATTGTTCTGCATCTCATATGATACCCTGGCATCAAGTAACCAGCATATTTTAGAATTTATGAAATTTTTTTATCTCAAAAATTTAGTAAATGAAAGATTTGTAATGCTATTATAAAGGTTATAACAGTATGTAACACTATGAACATGTTTACACAGCTGTCAAAGTTTGTGATTTAGCACCAATAATGGATAAGCATGATGTCACAACACAATCGTAAGTTTGTTCTGGTTAAATGTAGGTTTCATGTAAATTTGATAAATTGATTTAATTTTTGGCAAGAAAGATATAAGTTCTATTTTCTCACAATTTTGGAAAAAAGAGTAATATGATGGCGCATGAGATGGAGTACTTTCAAAGTTACAGGATCTAGGCATAAAAAAAAGCCATGATATGTGGCTTTGAAAATGGATAAACAATGGTGATATAACATGAAAAATAAGGTCAAGATATTTTTTTATGTGCTATATCCAAAATTTGTATCTCTTTATTATCTAACTAAATAAAGAACAATCCTTTTGTTTAAACTTTTCCAGAATGGCTTCTCCACCAACTTTCATTGTTCGGTGGGATTTTATAATTATATCAGATGTTTCACTTTCAAGTTTAAAGCCTGCAAAATACATCAACTTTAATATCTAAAATATGCCCCCCGGAATCTTATACAATTTAAATGCAGGCTTCTGATAATCAAGTTAGTACAAATAAGATGATTATTTTCATAATTTAGAGTGGAAAATTTTCCCATTCATTTATCTTTCTCGCGTCAATTCCGTATTTTACAAGTTCAATTACCCGGAATTTTCATATCCAAAATCTGCATTTACCGAGCTTTCTGGATAGTCCAGCTTTCACTGTATTTGCTTGAATTGCTTGAAAAATTTCTCATTAGGTATTTGTGTGTGATAATGCCTTTCTATATAAACAATTGTGTTACTGTCTATTCCAGGAATTCTCAACTGGGAGGGGGGATTTGATAGCTTCAGGGAGGAATGCAGTCAGCCTTTTATTTAACTGTTAATTATTTAGCTATAAGTTTATGAATATAAATACAACTTTTATTCAAGTTTTGGTTTTTATAATGATTTTTAATGCTTTTTGTTGTTTAATTTATAAAACTAGTTAAAAATAATCTAAATTTGAAGCAATTTATATATGTATTTTTCCACTTCTGGAAAGGAACGGAGAAGATCATCTAGCACTGGTGAAAGGGGATAAAAAAGTTGAGAACCACTGGTCTATACTTTTCAAACTACTGAATTTTTACTTACTTTTGGAACACCCCGCATATTACACAAATGATATTATAGCGTAAATAACTTAATTTCAGTAGATATAAAGTCAAAACCTAATACATAATTTATAAAGAGTTACTGCAGTTTCAATAATGCTAGAATATCTAAACGTTATTTAATCTAACAATGGAGTAATAACTTATCTAAATAAACAGTTAACTGTTTTCTAGTTCACAGTTACCATAAATGTACTTGATACATATACATGCTACTCTATTCATTTTTAACCAAAGGTGTGCTAATTAAAAAAATTAATCTGATATGATGGAATATGAAAATATTTATCATTTAACAGCTAAGACAGATGATTTAATATTTTCTCAATAAGAAAGTGGTACCTTTCAACGCTTGCAAATCTTGACACTCCAGGATTTAAAATAGGTGCATCATGTCCACCCAAGGCAAACAAATATCCATTAATAACACCTACACCAGCCCCACCTCTTCTAGTAGACATTGGGGCACAGAAAGTCCATTTATTTCTATATGGATCGAAACATTCAACTGAACGTAAGCATGAACTTCCATCTCGTCCACCAACAGCATACAATCTAAGAGATGATAAACTCAAGTTTAAAACAATTATCTATAGCTTATTTGACATTCAAACACAAAATTCTTTGCCATGTAAATTTTATGCAAAAAAAATTTAATAAATACTACACAAATTTTTAATACAGTACAAAGTCCGAGATTCGGATGTCCAATATCCGGAATGACCTAAAATCCGGACCTTAAAGCCAAAATTTTTTTTTGTACGCGTTACACATGCGCATTTAATTTTTCCTTCCATAATAAAACATGTGGAGAGTCCCCATTCTTAATTTTAGGCACTAAATAAAATACCTTGCTATTGGAGAAATAAATCATTTAAGCATAAGTTTGTGACATTAATTATTTGGCTCCGTAGCTGCGTATCTTCCTGGCATACATCTCAAACCCAAACATTCTACATACAAGCATCGTTACACTTACTCGTGTTTTATATCCCTGATGCCAATCTGGCGAATTGCTATTTATTACATTCTGCTTTCATCACCGCAGATTTATCAATACATGGCATCTTGAGTAATGACTCATGCAGCGATGTCTAAACACTTTTTTATATTAGTAATAAAATAACAAAAGTATGGCAACCTTTTATGCAACATTACGCTTGGCAATGATTACGGATTTAAGTTAAATGTGCCAAGAAATGTTGATGAGGAAACATTTAACAAAAATTTCTTTTCATATGCTAAAAATAGATTTTGTTCATGAAGCTCATAGGCCAAAAGATTACATTTAAGGCTTGAAGAATAACTGATATGTTATTCACATAAAACCACAACTGGCCTCAGAGCTTGTATGCCGCACTGGATGGCAGAATTTAGGGAAGACAAAATTTTTGGACTTACAAGCACCAAGCTGCAAAATTAAGGGATGACTGAATTTTTATAATTTACAGAAAGCACTGGGATCCAGAGTTTAGGGGCGGCAAAACTATAGAGCTTGGAGGCACTTTGTAGCAGAATTTAGGACCCGCAGAGACCATATTAGGCGGTATCTAACGCTGGCTGTAGATAAGACTTAAGTATATGTGGGAATTTATTTATTCAGGAATCAAATTAGCCTTACGCATGTGTAAGAAATAGACATAGGTATAATGAATAACTACACTAACACAACCCAGGCTTAATTCAGTATGCAATAGAAGCAAGACACAATTTAGCAGAACAACTTCTCTCTTCTCACTAATCTTATGATACACAGCCATTAATGTATAGCGGACCCTATTAAGCTAGGCTAATTCATAGATTCTAAGGAATTTCAGTTAATGTAGCAGACTATGCTGCTCCTTATTCTTATAATTTGATACAGCTTATTATTTTTTGCAGGGTGTAATTATTATAGCAATTTTTAAAAATTAAAGCTTGAAATTTTGATTACATCAAAAAGAGTTTCTAATTCTGGAGCTCAAAAAGGATCTACACAAAGTGGAAGCATGTTTCGACGTCCATTAAACAAACAGTGAAATTGCAGCAAAAAATGGATAAAGGCATATCCGTCTCAAAATTATCCGAGGAGTATGGCATTGGAAAGTCAACTGTGTATGAGAAAGAAAAAGGAACTTTTCTTAAAAATTTCTTGTGGATTCTGACACCCCATTTGCAACGAATAACAGAAAAATTGTTCGTTATGCTAAAAGGACGATCATGATAAAGTGATGATGAATAGGTCAGACAGCGTCGCAGTGAGGGCGTGCCATTGACGGGCCCAATGCTAATGGCTCAAGACAAAATAGTATATGAAGAAATTAACGTTAAAAACTGAGTGCACATATTTGACTGGTTGGTTAACCAAATTTAAAAATCGCCAATGTTATACCGATAAGACAATTAAAAATTTCAGGTGAAAACGCTTCAGCTGATACTGAAGCTGCTGAACTATTTGCAGATGAACTCATTGAACTCATTACTAGTGAAAAATTATCTCCAGAACAAATTTAAAATGCTAATGAAACTGGTCTTTTCTGGCAATATGTATCGCAAAATACCTTGGCAACCTCTACAGAAAAGGCTCCAACTGGCATAAAAGTTTGCAAAGCGAGACTAACAATTTAAGTGTGGGCAAATGCTGCAAGAACGCAGAAGTGCAAAATTTTAGTGAAGGATAATGCATCCATATTTATTCTTTTCTCTAAATTGTATGTCCGTCATTCAGCCTATGGATATTGGCATAGTGCATGCGCTGAAATGCAAATACAATGTAGCATTTTTAAAATTTATGTTAAATTTCTTGCCCAATGGTAAGACTATTCAAGGATTTTTAAGTATTTTAGCATGCTGTGTGGAGCATCGCAAGATCGTGGGAGGATATGTCTCCAGATACTTTAAAAAAATGTTTTGCATAATTTATGGCCAGCTACCATATTTCATGGTGAGGATGATGAAGGCGATAGCCACGAATTTGAAGGTTTTTGGATATCGCACACCAGAGGTGAAATTTTCCAGTTTTGGCTTTCGTAAAGAAATGTGGAGAAGCTGTAATAAATGAAGATGATATAACAGAACTTTTTCATTGCGATGACAATGTCCCATCATCAATCAATTAATGGACGGCGAAATCTGTAGTTACGGTTCTAGTTCCAGAAAATGCTGCTACCGACACTGAAGAAAGTGATAGAAGGGTTATTGAAAATGAAAAAAATTCGATTGACAGGTTAGTCGGAATTCTCGACGCAGCAATTACAGAATTTGGATAGTGGAAATTTGTAACTGAACAAGAAATTATGTCTGTTTATAAAATTAAACAGAAAATATTAGCACAAAAAACGAAGCAACTTAAACAACTTACAGTGAAAGAAATGTTTAGTAAAGTAAACATATGAATATTAAGCTTTTTCTTTGTAAATTTTGATACCATTTAGATCATAAATGCTCTTTATTTCATAAATCACGATTTAATATTTTTAATTGTATAATTTCTGCATGCCATCTTGCTAGATTTAAATTGATGATCTAATATCCGGAAAAATCCCACATCTGGAATCACCGAAGTCCCGATGAGTCCGGATCTCGGACTTTGTACTGTAGTATAAACAAAATTCTAAAGATATGAAAATTTGAACATTGCAACTTAGTTATATAAAACTTCAGATTTTCTGATTTTTTTAGAAAAGATCAATAAAAATCTGTTAATGATAATTAAGAACTGGAAGTTGGTGGTTCCATTTGCAAAGGAAATAATTTTTTTTTAAGCTATGTCAAAATTGAACTACTTTTTCTATTTGGTACTTGTATAATAACTGTTACTGAAAATTTCAATTGGTGCTAGGCTATAGTAATAACTTGCTAATATATACATACCGACACCTGTATTGCAACTATGTTTTCCAACCACTTTGCTGTGTTCTTTCAACTGTGGAGTAAACTAAGCAAACAATTAAAAGTAACACCAGGAGAAAGCTCACAATTTATCCTTCAATATGTTCTACATTTACATTTGCAAAATAATGACATGGGAACTTTTCTTTTTTCATAATCAAGAATACCATTAATCCCCATATGAAATTGTATATCATTAAAGAAAACATTTTGTAGAAGTGCACTATCATAAAGGTGCGGGCAGAGGGTAAGCATGAGTAGGAAACTAGTCTGAAGGGAAGAGAATTACTTTTACAACAGCTCAATGATCTATTTTTTTACTACGGGGGCAAGGAATGAACGTCAAATTTTATAAAAAAAGGGATATGGCAGATAAAACTGCTATCTATAGAAAATTTCTTTAGAAGTTTGCATTGCCTAAATAGCAGAAGAACCAAAATTCTGACACCTAAATTAATAACAGAGGTCTTTATATCTAGATTGCTGCCAAAGCTACTTAGGCACACACTTGAAGTTCTCAGTAGCATTATTATGCAAGTACCTTCCATTCCACTAAACAGCAGCTTTTTTCATATATAAGTTTGACAAGCATAGGAAGAAAAATATTAAGTACTTTAAAAATTACATTAATATCTGTACTAAATATTATATTTTAGGTTTAAAATTTAACAGAAAAAATATCACGATGCAAATAAATCACCTATCATTTAGAACAGCTACACCAGCTGTACTACGCTGAGTATGTAATGGCGCTACATAGCTCCACTGTCGAGTGCTAGAATCCCATCTTTCTACAGCACTTAAATAAGTCCATCCATCATGACCTCCAACTGCATACATAGGACCACCTAGAACCCCTACACCTAAAGACAAATTTATGAAATATTTTAATGTATTCACAGATATATAACATTCTAAGAATAGCAACTTGTTTTTGTTCCTTTAAGTCTGTGTATTTATTGAATTCAAGGATTATTATAAATAAGAATATATATTTAAACACACTGTTTTACTTATCCAACAATTATCAATGAATCACACAGCATAAAGTTTTACAACTATGGAAACATATGAAAAAAACTTGTTTTGTGCATTCAACTATGTAGACCTAACAGTCCACTCTCGAGCCTATTTTAAAAAAATGACGCATGAACTTCTAAACCGGAAATAAAGATTAAAATGGATTTTTAAGTTTCTCTCATTAAATCTGAAATTTGATCTGAAGAAACAGAGAAATATTTTATTTATTTACATGTCATTTTTGCTTTAAAGTAGCTATAAATTTAAATCCAATTACATACTGAAATCCGCAACAAAGCTTTTTTCCCTCTTTAAATTATCAAATAAAATATGTTTCCAACTCAATTTTGTTGTGCTCTTCCACTTTCCCTTTAACTTTGAACTTAATAATTTATCTCAAAAGCAGTTGCAGCATTTAAAAGTGCTCTTAGTATACATTATGTTTAAGCAAAAATAGCATCTGTTAACAATAGCTTTTCACATGCATTACATAACCACTTTAAGAAAAAGTCTATGCTATTAGGCATAATGTTTTAATATTAAATGGTGAAAAGCGTTCTGTAGAGCAAGATAAAGGACTGAAAATTAAAAAAATATAAATGAATCAGTTTTTCCTTACCAGATTGAAAATTTAGCAAAGAGGGGAAAAAAAGCACCAGATCTTAAACTCTGCATATTTACAGTGCATGAAGTCTATTTATAGAAATATGCCATCCGTAATGCAGAACAAAATGCAAGATCCAGAACTTTCGGCGATTCTGAATTTCAGATCATCACTTTAATATTAATTTAGAAGTCAAACAACAAAAATCAGCTTTATATTTGCAAACTTTCACAGTGAAAATATGAAACATTCACTGTGAAAATTTGCAAATATAAGGCTGATTTTTGTTGTTTGACTTCTAAATTAATATTTGTTCGGTGTGTTATTTTACTTTAATCATCAGTTTAATATCATGACATACATAAATTATAAAAATAAAACTATAAACACATTTATTTATGAAACAGTCATGCATTTAGGCCGTTAAGGGAATAAAAATATTTACAAGGAAGCTTTTTATTGAACATTTATTTTAACCTGTTCAGGACAAGCATGTCATATGTGCATCGCCCACAAAAGTTATCTCACGGCCGGGTGAGTCATATATGAACAGCTGTTTAATTCACTCTGTGGATAGGCGTACCATATATGACTTTTTAATAGAGCAGTTAATTAGTATTTTTTGCTTCCACTAGATGTAGTTGTATGCGTGTGAAATGTATTGAAATTGAAGCATGTTGGCCTTTATTCTTATGCAATGTTTTTTATTTTTGATATTTTGTTTTGGAATGAGAGAGAGAGAGAGAGTCATGGGTGTTGAGCGATACATTGGCTCTTTAACTGCGTCAGTTGATATAAACAAATGCCCGTTATTGATGCTTTGAAATACTTTTTTTGCGGCAGACATAATGGGGTTGAAGTTCTATATTTTTAACGGCTTTGTTTATTGCTCTTGGATTTTTTTTTCTAGTGCTCAGACGGATATTTTGTATAGTTTAGGAAAGTATTTTTACACCTAAATGGCAAAACAAAAATGATATTTAACAGAAGAAGAGTATATATGAATTATAAATATCTTTTTCTCACACTGAAGACAGTAATGATATTTAGGCAGAGCTGGAAAGTACTAATTATAGCGATTCCGATACGAACATATTTATTTGTTTATATATAGTTATTTGAAGTATGTCAAAAATTATACATGCTGGTTTTTATGAAAGAGATTTTCAATAATTTTCACTTTTATTAATGTGTTGTATTAAATAAAATCCATGATTAGATGTTTTTGTAATATGTATTTACTTGAAGTAAGTAAAACATTATATTACTCTAAAACTGATTCATTTTAAAATTTTTAAGGAAAATATAAAAGTTTTAAATTAAATTCTAATAACTAACTACCTGAGTGCTCCTCTCATAATGTAGCAAAAATTGGAGCAATTGGACAAAATTATGTGAATTTTTTTCTAAAATTAGGTTTAGCACTGTGAAATGACCATCCCCACAAGATAATGCATCTGTTTGGCACTCGATCCCGAGAAAGCATTTTGGTAACTGAGCTTCCCATCGCAAACGGTTTAATGTCAGTTGATTTAACTGTTTACATTCTCTTTATTATAAAGAAACATAATTTCTTGTTGAGTTATACAGTTCAAGTCCCGTAACTGTCGTGTCAAGAATTCTTTCTAAATCAAAGTCTTCTCAACATCCTTGCTGTCCCTTTCCTCACGATCAGTAGCAGTATTTTCTGGATTTCAATTCATACTACACAGTTTACCACCTATTAGTTCATTCATGATGGGCACTGTTATCATATTGGAAAACTTCTGTTACATCATTTTCATTCATTGTCACTCATCCACATTTTTCAAAAATTCAATTAACAGGAAAATTTTGCTATTTGCTTGCGATAGTTAAAAATCATCAGATTCGAGCCTATCATGATGATCATCATTACCACAAAATATGGTGGCTTGACATAAATCATGCTAAGCATTTTTAAAAAATATCTGCGAACTCATCCTCTCATGATCAAGCAATACTCTACATAGCAGAATTTATGTTAAAATATTTTAAAACTTATTGAATGATCTTGACACTGTTCAGAAAATTTAACACAGATTTTAAAAAGGTTACTTTTACATCTGTATTTCAGGGCATGCAGCACTTAGATATACATTGCATAAACGATGGATATACAGTTTGAAAGAAAGACTGGAATGCAGATGTTTTCTTTCACGAAAATTTTAAAGCTGAATAGGTCTCAGGTATGAAATGATTTTCAAACTAATTATTCATTAATGTTTATGTCAGCCATGCTCTCATATTTGAACGACAGGGAAAATCTTCACTTCTTTAAATACCCGAGGTTATGCAATTCTTCTGATAATGAAATATTTACACAGGTGCTTTACTGCAGTATTTGTACATGCCACATTTGTTAGCCTTACTTGGAAATCTTCAACAACAGTTTAGGCCTATTCTGCAGAGGTTGCTAAGGTATTTTGAGGCACATATTACCATAAATGTACAGTTTCATCATCATTATAGATTTGTACTGGGGAGAACCTTTTGCTGCTCACAAGTTCAATGAATTCATCTGCAAATTGTTTGGATGCTTCAGCATCAGCTGAATACTTTTCATCTGCAATTTTTAACTACTTCATGCAATGGCGGTTTTTAAATTTGGCTAACCAAACTGTTGAATAGGTGTACTCAGTTTTTAAGCCCATTTTCTCATGAACTATTTCAGCTTCAGTCATTAGCATTAGACCCATCTATGGCATGCTCTTGCTGTGATGCTATGTGACCCATTTTATCATCCCTTTTAGCAAGCTGAAAGATTATTAATTGCAATTGCAGTGTCAGAATTCACAAAAATTCCAGAAGTTCCTCTCCAAAAGAAGAAAATCCGGTTCTATGACACAGTATCGAGTATTATATTGCGGTGGACTACACAGAGACTAGAAAATCATGTGTGCGGTGCCAGAAAGTCACAGTTTTCAAGCTTTTACAATGTGTCAGACGATATGGTCTGACATCGCAGATGCAATATTTCATTCCATTTGACAGTACAAAAGACATAACTTCATGAACAATGTCAAGAGATTTTAACGTTCTGCACTATATCTGTCAATCTCTCGATTTCAGGAGGGCTGATGAACTAATGACCTTGTTTTTCCTCGGATATCGTTCCAGACATAACAAATCAGAGGATGTAAAATACAACTGAAAAAATTAGGTGTGGCTAATTCAGTCTGCAGATTGTCTCCAAACGAGCAACAACATACTAAAATGCTATGAAACTCTCGACTAGAGAGACATAATGACAACAGTAATCTTACCTACATTAATTGTTCTACGTTTTCCATATTATTATATCTATGCAATAGAGCTTTTCATTATTAGTAATAAATGTTTTGAGTTCAAAATGCAGTAGGTGTTACGGAACCTCAACAAATGTACTAATACTTACATAGAGTCATCAGCAAGACCTGCGCGCCAGTTTCCACAATAGTGACCAAGGAGTGACAATTGGATTAACAAACTAAACTATCATCAACTCTTCTGACAGCTATACGGCAATTCGTCTGGCAACGCTTCATTAACTGCCGACCCATCCGCATCTTTATGCAATTGCTGGGTCACCTGGAAATTTAACTGCACAGCAAAACTCTTCACACGAATACTGTGATGAAAATTTTTAAAACTAAGAAACACCTCTTATACAGCCTGACATAAGACAGTGGATAATAAAAGAAATATCAAGCTACTGTCATCGCAAAGCGGATATTAGATCCATCTTCTGCAGCTGACTCTCTGACAACATTTGCAATACCGAAAATTCTTCACACCGCTTCCCTCTTCACCGGAAAATCCAAAAACGACATCTATCTTTGCTAAAGGATTCTCCAAAACAGAAGTATCTAATTTTCACTTTCAGTGGTGTTTGCGATGTGTGACAAATGTGTAGTGATTTTGTGTACAGCATCGTATATTCAGTGATTTGTGTCTGCTTATCGTGTGCTTGCTATTCGACTGTGGTTCTTCAACAAAATATTTTCTGCAAGTGCTTGCTGCTTCGCCGAATCAAACAGACAAAAAGAACACGGAGGTATGTTATTTTCTTTACTTCCCTGCATTTTGCCTTGCCTATAAATAATGCATCAAACACAGCTGATCAGGTGAAGGACACTAACATTTTCCCCTCAGAGACTGAAACGAAATACTCTCGCGGGAATTCTACAATTTTTGCTGTGGAGGCAATGAATGCTGTTCAGGGAAAATGAGAGACGACCACCAACAAGAAATTGTGACTGATCAGGTTTATAGAATAAGACTTGAAAATATTTCCCATTTGAAAATAAAATACCACGTCATGGCTAAGACAAAGCAAAATCCAATTTGATATGGCTGCTATTACCAACGATAACACAAAATTTTAGCATATTGTAGCAAATTTAGACATGTCAACTTTACCACATGTCTCAGATTTAATCTTAATACCTCCTGAAATTGATAAATATCTAACTTTAAAAAACAGACTAATCGCAGACTTTCAAGATTCTCAATCAGCAAATCTGTAAACTTTTATCGGAATTACAATTAGGTGATAAAAAAACCTAGCTTCCTTTTGGAACAAATGAAAGAGATAGCATCAAATGAAATACATGATGATTTCCTAAAAGAACCTGTGGATACAAAGACTTCCTTCCTATATGCAAGCAATTTTATCCGCTTCGGATGCAGATTTAATTCGTCTACCCAGAGAACAGATAAGGTTTCTGAAATCACAAATGATGCACAACTTACTGTTTGCGCAGTGTCAAATATTGAACAAAATTCAGAGTTAAGTTCATCACTAAGCTTAATGGCCAAACAAATAGAGAATGTCATTCAGTAACTTAAAACAACTCTCTCAAAAACAGTACAATAAAAATCCAAGATATTGCAATAACCACAACTGTTAAAAAGTAGGCAATGTAATTTGCTCGCAAATCATGCCAACACTGGTTACTGTTATTATCACCAAAAGTTTAAAGCTGATGCTCGTAAATGTACTCCATGTTTGTCCATTCCTCCATGCTTGTTTCAGGAGGAAAACTAAATTCTGCTGCTATTCTGAAACAAGCCATGGATACTGGAATAGCAGTGAACACTTCCAACAGATTACACATATATAACAAACATACAAACATGAAGTTTCTTGTTGACACATATGAAGACATTTTCCTGCCTTTTGGTGCCAAAAGGAAAGCATATCACTGCTACTACTTCACAGATATTTAATGCAAAAAATACTAAAATTAAAACACATGGCATTAACCCATTCATTACCAACATTCCATAGGCACGATGCAAAGATTCCCCTCTTACCAGTCTAGCGTCTCTTATACACGAAGAGCTCCAATCAATCTCTTCAGCCCAGTATCGTGTATGCGTAATTTGAAAACGGAATGATTTATTTGTATTTTTAAATGCAGCTAGATGGTAATGGTTTTCACATACGTTAAGTCATGTGGCTTTTAACCTTTATGTATGAGGATAATTTTCTGTTCTGTGCTTCTGGTTTTGATACATTTATTGGTGTAAACTGGGAATCACAGCTCTTTAAGTTAAAGGCATACCGTGTTCTTGTTTTTTTGTTAGGAATTTCATTTTTTTGCTGTTTTCATTTTTATTCTTTGCGTTTTTCGTTATTAAAATGTGGGGAAGTGCATCCAGCTCAATGGTTTTTTTTTGTTTGTTTGTTTTCTATTGTTAGGAGAATGTGGGAAAATGAATCTAGTTGACTACAGCGGGGTACTGTCGCTGACCTTCCAGGATGGAAAAACTCAGAGCAGTTGTAATTTTTTTATATTTATTTTAAAACTTAACACAAGCTTTCTTGGTTAATTAAAAAGTAATTTTACAGCATTATTACAGAAGGGAAAAGACATCAGCTTTCCCGATGCATGATGCATCTTATATGCTCGGTGAAAAAAGCCATCATTGTCCTATGTGTTGATCCTTGTTTTGAATTATTCCACATACAGCAGAATTTTAAAATTAGAATTTAATTATCTACAGATAATTATTGCTTAATTTTCTTTTACATTTCATATTTTCAATCTTGTTGTTATGCATATAGTATTTGTGTTCATGTGTGTACTTATAATTTTAGTATTTCGCATGTTTCATTTTTTTCTATTCATGTGGTATTTTGTATATTAATACATATTAAGAATTAGCACATTAAGTACATAATTTAAAAAATTGAGGTTATTATATAAAATGCTGATTTTATATGATTTTTTTAATTAAGCTTAACTGCTGAAAATGTGTGGGCTGGTGGCAACATTTAACTTCATGGGCTTCGGTCCCGTGAGTGCACTTCGTTCTCTGCATGCTGGCCCTCAAGGGGTGAAGCAATTAAATTTAACTTTCAATCTGAAGCAAACTTTGAAATGGGATTTCATAATAGCGGATGTGTCGATTTCCATAATAGGTGCCAATTTTCTCACCCATTTTGGATTACTAGTTGATTTTCAGAAAAAAAAAAAGTATCACTGATACTTTAACAGCCCTTGCTCCTAGCAGCAACTTAGAGCACAACACTCAACTGAATGTTAAAACTGTTTCGGAATGCTCTCAATATCATAAAATTCTTACACAATTGCTAGAACTAACTATACTTTCTATTCATAGCAAAGCAATCAAACATGACATAGTTTGTTATATTGAAATGAAAGGACAGCCAGTCCACTCCAAAGCAAGCCCACTCAGACACGAAGTTTATCAGGAAACAAAAAAGGAGTTTGATTTTAAAATAGAACAAGGAATTTGTCGACCCTCTAAGAGTAATTGGTCATCACCTCTAAACGCAGTACATAAAAAGCCTGCTGGCATTAGATCAGTTGGAGATTACAGAGCATTTAATTCAGTTACAGTTTTTGATTCATCCTATTCCATTTATACAATATTTTGCTCATTACCTTCATGGCGAAACAATGTTACGTAAATTAGACAATGCAAAGGGTTATCATCATATACCTGTCTATGAAAAACAAATACCTAAAAAAGTGGTAACTACTGTACTTTTGGGTAGATAAGCCGTGGCTTATATGTGTTTAAACATTGAAAATTTACGTCTGTAGCATATCTGAGGGAATATTTTCCCTCTGCCCTTAAAACTTCACTCGTTCAGATCGTAAGTTATGCACAAGAAAAACGGTTAAGTTAGAATTCACTGCAATATTTTAACCTCAGATTGTGCTAAGGCAGTGTAGTAAGTTCAAACTCATCTAAGGTAGATGGCGCTCTGTGCAAAGACACCATAATGCATGCACTTTCTGCTAAACTCCATGGTTTTGCCTGGGTTTTTCTTACATTTTTTTTAATTGGAAACAGCTACATTTACTTGCCAAGTGCTGTGTTCATTCTTACACATTTTTACTGCGTTGTAGCTTGCTTTTTGTTTACCTTATCATCCAAGCTCTAAAATATTTTTATTATTATGGCTCCTACTCGAAGAAAAGTTATACAGCTGCTTTTAAGCTTTCAGCAGTCAAGAAAGTGATCGAAAATTGGAAATTGGGCTGCTCCTAACGAATTTCAAGTTCACGAGCGGTGCATTCGGCGGTGGAAGTCCGAACAAGGATTAGAGAAAATGCCTAAGAATAAAATCTCGTCGAACTGGCATCATAGCCTGGCCTGTTTTGGAAGACAATTTAGAGAAATATACAATAGAGCAGAAAGAAAGTGGATTATCAGTATCAACAGTTAGAATTTGTCTTCAAGCAAAAGTTATTGCTCAACAAAGGGGTATTAAAAATTTTGTTGGAGGACCTAATTGGTGTTTCAGGTTCATGAAGTGAAAGAAATTATCTGTCAGGACCAAAACAACAGTTGAACAAAAGCTTCCCGCAGACTGGCTTAAAAAAAAAAATGATAGCTTTTTTGGAGTACAGATGTAAGAAAATTAACAAACAAAATTCAAAAAGAGGGCAAATAATTAATATGGATGAAGTACCTGTTACTTTTGACTGTCCTCCAAGGAGAACTGTTCATTCAGTTGGTGAAAAAACCATTTCAGTATTAACAACTGGGAATGAAAAGACTTCTTTTACTTCTGCTTTGGGTTGTACCGCCAAGAGAGAGAAATTAATCCCTTTGATAATTTTCAAAAAGAAAAAAAAGTTCCAAATGGAAACTTCCATAAAGAAGTTATTATTTGCGCCAACGAAAAAGGATGGATGTGCAAAGAAGTGATGTTGTTTTCGCCGAGAGAAATTTATAAGGCTTTCCTTTAGTATAGCTCACCCAGATTTTTCACCAAAACATATCGCCAAATTGGCGATAAATGATTGAATGTAGCAACCTATACCAGTGTACAAGCATGTGACAAGCCATACCATTTGGCAAATGCAATGTAAACAACCGTAAATTCCTAGCACTTTTTGCTTCTCGAGATTTCTATAAAGCAATAAGAATTACGGTTACATCAATTACGTTTATTCAATTTCAAACAAACTACCGAGATATCCATTTACGCAAAGTTAAATGCACGTGCCCCTGTATTCTTACTTTTCTGGCATAGCTTCCTCTTAAAATTTTTCTCGCCCTGCATTGTGCATGGAGAAATACAACAATTTTTATTATAATTCAACTAAAATTAACTATCTAAATACAAAATTCGTAACACTATTATCAGCGATTATTTAAAGCTTAGACATAGTGGAGAATAATGTTTTGGAGATCAGATTTTTGGCTACTTTGGAGGTGAGATTTTTCCACTTAGTTATGGCTTGCTCTAAACGTGTTGTTAGTGATGTTCTAATTAAGTTTCAGGAGATCTTTAAGGAAAATTTAAGGTGTGAGTTTTCAAACAGATGTAAAAGTTTAAGAAAGCCGGGAATGCCAAACAGATATTTTATATATGAATTAACAAGAGATGAACTTTTTAGAGGATTTTTGATGGATTGTGGGTTATTGAATGATACATTTTGTTGTGATAAATGTAAGCTACCATGCAGGTTAGTCAGGAAAAGTCACTGAATGGTAGTATTTGGAGCTGCAAGAAGTGTACGGTTCAGAAATCGGTTAGGCTAGGATCTTGGTTCGCCTATAGTAAGCTTAATTTACATATAATTATTTTTTAATTACAGAATGATTTGTTAAGGGGAAATATCTAAAGGTTTTTGGCACTATTTTCAGAATTACATCCTTTTAACCTTAATCATTTTCATTACTCATTCCTCAATATTTTTTTTGTTTTAAAACCATGTACAAGTCGGAAATTTATTTCTATTATCCATGATTTCTGGTGAAAATAAGATGGTTGCCATTTTTGAAACATGGAGTTTCATCAGAGATCTTGATGGCAAACATTTTTCAAAACACGGTATTTGGCGCCAAAAAAATTCGCCAAATTTTCAAGGTGGGCTACACTGAAGCTGTTCCATTTATAGAAAAAAGAAAAGCTTTGCATGAAGAGGCTGCCTTATGGGTCAATAAAGCATGGCAAATACTCCGAGCTGACGCGATCGTATCAGCTTTCATTAAATCAGAAATCATCGAAAAACAAAATGAAAGAGTAGATAGCGACCTTGAAAGTCATTCATTTCATTTATTTAATTCTAACATCGATGAGTCAGATCTTGAAAGTTTTGTATAAATAAATGTAGTTTAATTAAAAAATTCAGTTTGTTTATCTAATTTGCATATTCGTTTTCATAATATGGTAATATATGGCGATGAACAAAATTTACCGAACCCATAAAAATAATATCTACACTGGTGAAATAAATTAACAGAATTTGCACATTTTATCGAATTGCATGAAAAGAACTGAGCTGAAGGAAGAACCACTGCTTCTGGATAAAAATGCAAATCTTGTACGGCAAATACGTAAGCGTACAAGTATGTGTAGGCGGAGCAGCAGAAAAACAGGCTTTATAAGCATGTGGAGAGTAAAACGAATTGCGTTCGCTAGCACACCTCGGCGAATTTCTTGCTGTTATCTTGCAGCAATCGATTAAATTCACATTGGAACAGTAAAAATGAGTAACCACCAACGTTTAGGTGATGGAATAAGGTGGCGAATTGTAAGGAGGCTAGTGGCAGGTGAATTGCAAGTCCAGATATGCAGAGAGTTTAATTTAATGCCCAGTGTTGTGTGTAACCTACGGAAACAGTTCCAGGATACTGGATCCATCGAAAAAAAAACCTGGGCAAGGTCGTCCAAGAGTCACGATGGCCAAAGATAGCTATTTGTCCATTTTAGCGAGGCATAGTAGAGGGGCTACAGCTTCTCAGCCCTCTCGGGACCCGTATGCAGCCACAGGAACCCGTGTAACAAGGGTGACTGTTTCCAAAGGACTGAATGAGAAAGGGTTGTTTGCGAGACGATCGGCTGTTTGCGTCCCGCTCACATCTACAGACAGGAGAATCCAATTAGCATGGTGCAGACATAGTGATTGGAGTACGGCGCAATGGGCGACCATTCTGTTCACCGACGAGTCCCGTTTTAGCCTAAACACTGATTTTCACCATACTTTCATATGGAGAGAGCCAGGGAACCCCACCTACCCTCCAATGTCCGCAAAATCAACAATTATGGTGGTGGCGTGGAGACATGTCTTTGACAGAGGCTCTGTGACTGGAGTGAGGTATACGGATGAGGTCTTGGAGTCCTATGTCCGCCTTTTCTGGGGTGCAGTGGGCCCCGAGTTCATCTTACAGGACGATAACGCGAGACCACATAGAGCTCTTTTGGTTGACGAATTTCTCAAGAGTGAGGATATTCGCCGGATGGATTGGCCAGCCAGGTCTTCAGACCTCAACCCTATAGAGCATGTCTGGGATGCTCTGGGGAGGGCAATCGCCCTCCGAGAACCATTCAGGAACTGAAAACAGCGTTGCTGAATGAGTGAAACCAATTGCCCCAGGCACTGATAAACTGCCTTATTTCGAGTATGACATCACGCTGTGAGGCCTGTATGGCTGTAAGAGGGGACCATTTCTTTTGTGTCTTCTGCAACAGCTGTTTCAGAAGTTCAGACTCCCATGAATGTTACACATGAACATGTGTGTCTATTATAACTGTTGAATGTTTATTTTGTTTGTATTATATCAACCTATGTTCACAACAAATTTTATTAAAATTTGTCCAGTAGTTCTGGAGATCGTAGACTAAATATGAAAATTCTCTTAATTTATTTCACCAGTGTATTAGAAATCATCAGAGTTAGTTTTCAGCAAGTTCAAGGTGAGATGTTTCTTCTTTATTTATTAACATATTACTGATTATATTTATGTTGTGAATGTTATAAAATATTATTGATGATAATTACATCAATATGGCAGGGTATTACTGTATATATAAATATTAAGTTCCATGTTTCCTGCGGCGTATACGGCGGTGGGGCTTATTCAACGAACATTCATTTTTTTCCATCAAGTATCATGTGTGCGACGTACACGCCAGGGCGGCTTATCTACCCAAAATTATGGTACCCCTTTTGGTCTTTTTGAGTTTCCTTACTTAAATTTTGGACTCAAAACTGCTGCTCAAACATTCCAGCATTTCATGCGCAAAGCGTTATGAGGGCTAGATTTTTGTTACACATATCTAGATGATATTCTAGTATTCTCAGAAAATGAAACACTTCATATACGACATATTTCCAAAGTATTACACAAAGTAAATGAATATGGATTTAAGTTTGTGGTAAGGTCGCAGATGTTCTTTGTCTAGTTTGCCGAGGATGACTAATTTCCGAACGCAATGGTACACTGTGCAAAAAAAAAGATGGGGGGACAATTCTGCATCTCCCGTTCTACTGGGCCGATTGACGAAATTCAACTTGCGTTTTCCAAGTATCGAAAGCATGACTTAGGATATGTATTAGATTTATATATAACATTGTACTAATATAGGTATTTTAACACAAAATCAGACTTTTCTGAAATGATATGATAATGTTTTTCCATATTTTGACTCTATGACTCAAATAATGCCAAGCTGCCAAGTTTTATGAAAGTTGCGCAAGTAGTTTTTTTAAAAAATTAGCTCTCAAAATTTTAGCTCCTCAATGTTAATTGAATTTGGTATATATTTTTTAATCTCTCTTTTTTTATTAAACTTATTTGATTCTTCCTTTCACATTTTGAAGTTTAAAAGTTCATTCCAAATAAAATTCGCCCATTTTTTATGATTTCTTTTTTAATTTTGTTAAATTTTATAAATTTTCAAAGAAATTTTTTAATTATAAGCTATAAAAATTTTACCATCATCTTAAAGTAGATGTATTTCTAAGCATACATGCAAAAAATTACGAGTTTTTTTATTCAAAATTTCCAAAGATATATGTGAATTTATATATTGGCGTATTTTGAAATTTGGCATATTTGTTGAAAGCAATGAAACATCAAATGTGGTTTAGGAACTTTATTAAAATTATTTGAAAATAGGAACAATGTGACTTTTTTCCATCTCGTGCATAATGTAAAAAGGGAAAGGTAAATAGGTTGCCATATATTAGGGAGTTCACCAAATGAATTATTCTTGGCGCAAACTAAAAATAATTGCGCCAAGATAAATTTTTGAATTTCTCTGTAAATTTCGTACAAAATTTTACAAAATGTAATATTTAGCCATAATCTGAGTCGTAGAATTGATATATGGAAAAAAATTGGTATGTCATTTCAGAAAAAGTCCGATTTTGTGTCAAAATACCTATGTTAGAACAATGCTATATATAAATCTAATATATATCCTAAGTTGTGCTCTCAAGACATGAAAAATGCAATTTGAATTTTGTTAATTGGCCCAGTAGAACGGGAAATACAGAACTGTCCCATTTTTTTCTTTTTGTGCATTGTACCTCTTTCACACCAGAGGAGAAATCCTGTTCCAATGAGGTCTTTTTTGTAACATTAAATATTTAATAATTGTAAATGGTAACATTTAACATTTACTAACTTGTAATTGGCAACACCTCAGACAGGAATAGAAAAATAGAACTATGTTGGTATTGCAGTTCTGTGACTATAAATAAATAGTATCTAAAAACTAAAAGTGCACCTTCATTATTCTATATGGTGTCAGGAGTTTTCCTTTTAAAATGGAAAGTTTAAAACCATCAGAGCTGATGAAATTTTATGATAAGGTTGCTTCAAATTGGCAAAGATGGCTGCAATCGTTCGAAATATATGAAGTAGCCAGTGGATTACATAATAAAGAAGAGAATGTAAGAGTTAATACTTTTCTTCATGTAATAGGAATTCGCGGTCTTGAAATATATAATACATTTCTTATAGAAGAAGGTACAGAAATTAAATGAAGTGAAATTAAGACAAAATTTACAGAATATTGTATTCCTAAGAAAAATATTACATATGAAAGACATTTATTCTTTACTAGAAATCAAACCACGTCAGAAACTATAGATGAATATGTAACTGACCTTCGAAATAAAGTTAGAACATTCGAGTTTGCACAATTAATGGATAGTCTAATAAAGGATAAAATTGTTTGTGGTATTAAAGATGATGTAGTGAGAGCAAGATTGTTACATGAAACAGACTGACATCAGAAAAAGCTCTTGATATATGCAGATCTTGAGAAATAAGTGCACATCAAATGAAAATCATAAAAGATTAAGAAACTGTTGTTAACTTAGTGAAAAAGAAACTAAGTAAACATAATAAGAACACATACAAAGAAGTAAATACTGAGAAACAAGAGACAAAAGTTTGTTCTAAATGTGGAACATCTCATGAGTATCGAAAGTGTCCAGCGTATGGAAAAATTTGTCATAAGTGTAAAAAGGTCAAATCATTTCTCGAATTAGTGTAAAAGAAGCTATAAAATAAAAAGTGATGCACTCAAGGTAAACAAAAAAGAGAAACAAATTAAATTAATAAATCATGACTCTCAGGAAGAGCTAGAATTTTATGTAGGTACATTAAACCTTAGATTAGATAACAAAGAAGAGAAATGGACTCTTGACATCAATGTAAATAAAAGTAAACTAAATTTGCATTAGATAAGGAGCAATGTGCAATGTTATTTCTAAAAGCAAAGTGAAATTGCTGGATGTTCTGATACAGCAGTCTGAAATTAAAAGATTAGTTACATTCTCTGGGAATAAAATGGATACTATAGGAAAAGTAGTACTTAATTGCCAATATGGAAAAAATAATTATGTTGTTGAATTCCAAATTATTGACAAAAAAGTATCTTCAATATTAGGATTAAAATCGTGTCTGCAACTAGGTTTGATTCAAAAAGTAATGTCTGTTTACACTGAAGACTTACTGGAGGAATACAAAGATGTATTTGAAGGCTTAGGTTGCTTGAATCCAGAATATAAAATCCAGTTTAAACAAGATGCAACACCAGTAATTCATCCTCCAAGAAAAATACCCATAGCTATACGAATAAAGTGAAGAAAGAATTACAAAGAATGGAAAATTTAAATGTTATTGATAAAGTAAGAGAACCAACTGAATGGGTAAATTCAATGCTCACAGTTGTCAAACCTAACAAAACAAGATACGTTTAGATCTTAGAGAATTAAATAAAGCTGTAAAATGAGATCATTATCGTGTGTTAACTATTGACGAAGTTGTCACTAGAATGCCAAACGCAAAAATTTAGATCCTAATAGTGCTTTTTGGCAGATTCAACTTGATGAAGAAAGTAGTAATTTGTGTACATTTAATACATTTTTTGGCGGATATAAATTTAAGATTACCATTTGGCATATGTTCAGCTCCAGAAATTTGTCAAAGAAAATTAAGCCAAATAATAGAAGGTCTAGGAGGCGTTAATGCATAATAGATGATATCTTAATATAGAGATCTAATGAAAAGGAACATGAGCTATGGCTTAAAAAAGTACTCCAGAGAACATGAGAAAATAATCTGAAGTTCAATAAGTCTAAGTGTAAAATAAAAGTTAATTATGTGAATTATACAGGGCATGAGTTAAGTGAAAATGGATTAAAACCTGATTTTTCTACAGTGGAAGCAATTGTTAAAATGCCAGAACCTACAGATATGCCTTCTCTACAAAGATTTTTAGGAATGATTAATTATTTAGGCAAATTTATTCCGACCTTAACGACTACTAATGCACCATTAAGACAGTTACTTGAGAAAAATGTTCTCTGGCACTGGACTGAAAAACATCAAAAAGCTTTTGAAACACTTAAAGAATTGGTTGTAAAAGCAGCTGTATTAAAATTCTATGATGTTAATAAGGATGTAACTTTCAGTAGATGCAAGTTCTGAAGGATTAGGTTTTGTTTTACTGCAAGAAAGTCAGCCAATTGCTTATGCTCCCAGAGCTCTAACAAAAAGTCAGAAAAATTATGTTCAGATAGAAAAAGAGCTTTTAGCTATTACGTTTGGATGTTCTAAATTTTATCAATACATATATGGCAAACGTATTACAGTTGAAACTGATCGTCGACCATTGGAAAGCATAACTAAGAAACCTCTTTTTAAAGTACAACAGCGATTGCAAAGAATGCTGTTAAATTTACAAAAATATGATCTAGATGTACGATACAAAAAGGGGAAAGACATATTAATAGCAGGCACTTTTAAGTAGAGCATATTTGAATACAACAGAAGAAGATAATGATGAAGATACTGAAATTTGTATGCTGACTCCAGCATTTGATGACAAAATTTATAAAGGAAGGAAGAAAGAAAGTGAATGTGATGCTACACTACAGTGCTTAAAGAAATATATTCTGAAAGGTTGGCCAGAAAGGAAACATCAGGTGGAACCTCAAGACAGAGTGTTTTGGGACTATAGAGATGAGTTGACAATGGAAAATGACTTATTTTTCAAAGAAGGAAGGGTAAGTTAATTATTTCTTTATCTATGCAAAAAGAGATGTTAAATTTAATTCATGAGGGTCATTTTGGGATAGAAAGCTGTAAGAAAAGAGCTAGAGATGTTTTGTTTTGGCCACTTATGAACAAGCAGATAGAAGACAAAAGTTCAAAATGTCTTATATGTAATGAATACCAGAACAAAAACATAAGACAGCTTATGATACCACATGAAGTTCCCAACTTACATTGGTATAAAGTTGGAACAGATTTATTTGAGATTAAGCAAGATGTATACTTATTAATTGTAGATTACTATTCCAATTTTTTTTAAATCTCCAAATGACCGGATACTCGTAGTCACACAGTGATCAGTTAGTTACATGAAATCTCATTTTGCAAGATATGGTATACCACTGATAGTGATATCTGATAATGGACCTCAGTTTGCAAGTAAAGAATTTGCAAAAAAATACCAATTTAAATATATAACGAGCAGTCTGTACCATCTGCAGTCGAACGGATTAGCAGAGGGTTCAGTACAAACAGCGAAGAAATTGTTAAAGAAAGCTCAAGCAGATCATGCTGATTCTTATTTAGCATTGTTAGCTCACAGAAACACTCCAACTAATGAGATGTTCGGATCACCAGCTCAGAGACTTATGAGTAGAAGAACAAGAACGATTCTTCAATCCGAAGATTAATCCGAAGAATTACAAAAACCTCAAGTTGTGAAAAACCTAAAAGAAAAAATCAACCACGAAAGAACTAAGCAGAAGTCATATTATGACCGTCACATAAAAACATTACCATCGTTAAGCAAAGGAGGTTGTGTTAGGGTATATTAAGATAATCGCTGGAAACCAGCAGTTGTAGAAGATGTATATAAGACACCTAGATCATACATACTGAAATCAGGAGGATCAGTATTTAGAAGAAATAGAAAAGACATTAGAAACACTAAAGAAAACAGTTCAGCTGTTGAAGAGAATATCAGAGAAACAGAACAAGGAGTTAATGCACAGACAACAGATGTAAAAGGATATGATCCCAGATATTCTGAAAGGTCAAGATCAACTACTAAACTCTGCTAACTCAGAAACAAGGGACGGTGAGCAAAGAACTATACGTGGGAGAGTGATTAGGAAGCCGGCCAGGTATATGGACTGATTTTAGACTAAAAACAAACTTTTGACCTCTTTTAAAAAAAGGAAGATGTAACATTTAATATTTAATAATTGTAAATGGCAACATTTATTATTTAATATTTACTAACTTGTAATTGCAACACCTTAGACAGGGATAGAAAAATAGAACTATGTTGGTATTGCAGTTCTCTGTAACATACAATATTCTATGACTATAAATAAATAGTATCTGAAAACTAAAAGTGCACCCTAATTATTTTACACCTTTGTTTATTATTCTGGTTGCAGCCTTAAAGGTCACTCAAACGGTTTCAAAGGTAAAAGAAGTGTTTCACCGGCATCGGAATGTGAACACCTTTGTTATGCGAAGGAATTCTGCCCTCCCCCTGGTATTTTGTCCATAATATTGATGATTGTCATAACAATCAAAGAAGGCATAGTTCTACAGACACTTTGGTGACCTTTACCACTTTTCATCTGAAAAATCACTTCTGTTTTATAGCTTTCAAAAATATCGAACAGTGTGCTGTTATTTTTTCTTGTTAGGAGCTTCACTATTACAGTTCATTTCATCAGACAATCACATACATTTTTCATTTTTCCTTATTGTGAATTGAATAATTGCCACGCAATGTCTTCACAAACCTAAGCTCATAACCATAAGGTACTACTAACAAAATGCAAGGCTTAGCACAGAGAAGTTCTGATATTAAGAAATAAAAAAAATTTTTTTGAAATTTTAATTTTTGTGTTTATAAAAATGATAAAAGGCAAAAAAAAAGTAGTGCTAATTATTACTTACCTAATCCATGCCGGTGAGTGGACATAGAGGGCAAACCTGTCCATGTCATGGTTTGAAAATCATAACACTCTACTATATTCAAGGTCTTGAGACCATCACGGCCACCAACAATATACAGTTTATTATCAATCACAGCTGCACCAAACTGCAATCTTCTTGACGTCATAGAATCAAATTTGAACCATTTATTGCTTCGTAAATCATATTTTTCAACTGACCAAGAGCCTAAAGACAAATTTAAAATAAACTACAGGCTATAAATAGATACAGAAGTTTGTTTATTTTAAAACTAAAATTTAAATTCATTATGGTAAATCTAAAATATAACAACAGTATTACAGGAATTAGGTATAAAAAATTTATGGTTTTAGAGAAATAACAGTATTTTTTTAAAAAAATGTTTACTTCAAATTATATACAGCACTAAACCTGGAAAGCAAATTTTACAAACATCCTGTTGGTTGGTTAATTAATTATGTTATGAATCTATAATTGCTTTCTAGTAAGGGATGTCTGCTTAGATGATTTCATAATAGAAATTTGCTTCTGTTTTACATAATAATCAAGAAACAATGAAAGCCATATGGCTAGTCTTTCTCACTGCCAGGAACTGAAATTAGGACACAACTATCAGTATTCTGTAGCTACAGCAACTAGGCTACAATAGGTTTGATGAATCATTAAGCTAGAAATATCATGTTAATTTCGACTTTGTTTTCATTATATTTCTCAGAATAGCCTCAATAAACAAGTAAAATATACTGAATAGTTACTTAAAAAAGGAAATTTATATATTCAATCTGGTTCAAAGTTTATAAAAACAAATCTTCCTTTTATATCAAGGCACCTTAATTTAATAGAGATAGAAAACTATATTTGAACAAAGGGTATTACAAAATTAAGAATACTGATTTTAAACATTCATCTGATAAGTCTATTTTATTTGCACATTCTAACACTACCACGAGCAATGTTTTATGAACTGCAGAAAATAAAGTGACAAATAGATTTTGAACATAAATGTTGACTACTTCATGCATATAAATTTTAATAAAGAGAAAATACAAATATTTTCTAAATAATAAGCCCGAAATTTTTTAAATAAATAAATAAGTAGGTAAGCAAGTTAGTAAATAAATGAATGAACGCGTAAGTGAGTGGATGAATGAATAATAAATGAATCAACACACGCACACACACATAAACACACACACAAAAAAAGCACATTTATTAAAAAAATTCATAAATTTTAGCATTCCACAGAGAAAAATACAGCATTTTCTGAATAACAAGCCTGAAATTCTTTAAATATATCTCTCACTCACACGCACATGCACACACACACACACACACATATACACAAACAAACAAAAGACCACATTTATAAAACAATTTCTGAGATACAGAATAAAAACTGCTGCAAGAAACAACACACCTTTATTACCATCCATACCACCAACAATAAATAAAGAACCAACAGTAGATTTTCTGGGTCTAGTTCTAGATGCATGAGGTAAAGAACGTCTCTCAGGTAAAAGATGATATTTCATGGCTTCCATTATCAAGCTACAGCAAGCTGGGTCTTCTTGTAAAAATGCATTAGTTTCAATAAAGTCGGTTAAAAACTAAAATAGGACAAAAAATGTTCACTTTATCATATTAAGTGCAAAATGCAATTAAAATAAATACATTAAAAAGCAAGTGATCAAGAATATTAAAATTCCCTAAAAAAATAAAAGTTAAAAAAACTTAGTAAAATGTTTAACAGCTTTCAATATACTAGAATTTAAAGTTACACAACTGGAATGCCTTAAAGGTTTAACTTATAGGTTGATATCAATATATTTGTTTTTAGAAACATTTACTGCACATAATGTAGACCAACAGTCCTCCAAATGGTGGGCAACTGCCATAGGATGTACGCAGTTATTCAGGGTGCAAACAACGACAGGTAATCACATTTTTTAAATCTTAATTCACGTGAAATTTACTTTCCATTTAAAACAAAATACTATATAACATTTGTTCACATTTTACACACATTTCCAGTTTACTTTAAATACTGTAACGAATGTTTGTCACCAACTGTTTAGTGTCTGATAATTTTCAAGAATGGCTCTAGGGACAATGGAATTTCAGATGCTGAACTTTTAATAAAATTCCTGCATTTAATGATTTTAATAAAATTCCTGCACTTAATGATTAAGATTTAAAAAACAGTAAAGCAGGCTTAAAGCACAAAATACTTTTGTTTGAATCTAATAGTCTCTGGTACTCCCAGTCGCCAAAAAAATCAATTACGATTAAGGGCTTACATTTTACAGCCCTTAAACTTTAAAATACCTAATAAAGGATTCAGAATTAACAAGAAACATTTATTCTCACAGCTTAAAACATTTCTATGTTCTTTAATTCTTTGCGCTACATATATTTATGTAGTCATAAAACTGAAACACAACTAGCATTGTTAACAGGTAATTTTTACAGTAGTTTATACATAATGAAAGGAATGATTCATATATTAGAAGATAATATATTTAACAAGAAGTAGTTAGCTTTTTCGAACAGCTGGAGACTGCTAATGCACACAAATTAAGCAACAACTCAAATATCAAAGATTAGCTTTTACTTATACTGAATAATATTTAATAAAATTTGTCTCAGATCTGTTTTTTAAACTAAAAGTCCAAAATAATTAGTAAGCAGTACTTGGCAATTTGTATAAATTCAGCCTACACTTTCATTAAATTAATACCATCATTACTCTGTTAAGCTTGAATAAAAAAAATTAAAATGCAAAACAAAGTCAAAAATACAGACGTCCAATATCCAGACCTCTCGACCAATGGAATATATGAATACATAGTATAATTTTTTTTTCTTAATGAACCTCCATCCTGAAGAAACAAGATCATTTATTAACATAAATCTGTATGATTAGGACTTGGTATCACAAACCGAAATATTTCTACCAAAGTTCATCACGGATTTTACACCTACTGGATAACTTATTAACTTAACCTACTGGAAAATTATCGATTCGCAATTTATTAGGAATCCTCAATACGATAATTACATGATTTGGAACTTTGTAACTGCACAAGAAATATCTATTTATCTATAAAATTAAAGTATTTGAAAAAAAAAAAAGTAGCATAACTTTAACAACTTACATAAAAAATGTCAAAGCAAACAAATAAATATTGAGCTTTTTTTGGGGGGTAAGTCTTGATTCCCTTAAGGTCATAAAAGCTTCATTATTTCATATTTTTAATTTTATAGTTTCTACATGTCATCTTACTAGATTTCTAATCACATTATCTAAAATCCAAAAATTCCCAAATCTGGAATTGCTGAAGTCCCAATGAGTCAGTATCGTGGACTTTGTACTGTGTGTGTATATATATATATATATATATATATACAATGATACTTTGGAAGAAAACCAGCATAACTCAACTGTTGTTTACTTATGACATAACCAAAATGAATATGTATGTGGAAGGGTGTCATGTTCATTAGATACACCCTTCATATTCAGTTAAACTTCGTTTAAATCTTCTCGTTTTTTCCCCTCTAAAGTAGTCTGGTTTTTGAGTTACTGATCTTTACTTCAAAAGTCGCATCATATAGTAAAGGCACATTTAAAAAGAACCATTATGAAAGCAATATAATTACTTAAACAAAACAAGACCATGGCAAATTTTAATACTTGTTAAGAGTGAATTTTTGACAATAGAAAACTCAACCTCAGAGTGCTAAAATTTCATAAAAATTTTTGACTGCACTACGTGACACTTTGTAATATTTGCTCCTCCGTGTACTGCATGTAACAGTGCATTTTTTTTTGTTTAACATTATGTTTTGGTTGCTTGTTTGTATGAATATTGCAAAGCACAATTGGGAGAATATTTGAACATTTTTAAATACCTAGGCATTTTTATATAAAAATGAAAAATAAATTTAATGCAGTAAGTTTTATTTGACATTTATATGCACAAATTTACTGTGGCATAACATTTATGAGTTTACAAACAATGCAAATTTTGAATTCTTTAATCTGTGAACAGATTTAGACATACCCAAATCAAACACTTATTTAACTGGGCAGTTGCCCTTATTGGTATAGCAGTTAGTAACCCTGGATGCCATAATGATGGCTTTTGGTTTGAATCCTGAAGAAGGCATGGATGTTTGTAAGTGTATATTAGCTATGTTAGATTGGGAGCATTTCCAAATACTGGCCAGTTTAAAATCCTTTCGAGTGATTTTGTTGTCAGAGAAGAAGGGTGGAAGACCCTCGGACCATCTACCAAGATACCTCCATCAAAATTGAGGTGGAGCTGCACAGTTAGGGCGATGGCACTACACCTGAATGACCTGAACAACCAATGATGAAATTCTGGTGTCTTGCCACATGAATCTTTTAAACTGGGAAACTTTGTGGAAACATTAGGCATTTTTTGAAAACAGGAGAAATGAAAAATGAGCAATCTCCTCCCGGGACTCGAACCTCAGACCTCTCAAACATGCACTGAGCATGCTGACTACTACACCACAAAGGCATGCTAAGAAGGCGGGAGAAATACCTTATATACTCCCTCTTTTAAAGGGCGACTGGGGATTAGGGTACTCAATTGCCAAATCCTGGTGGTGGAGAATCATCATTCACCACCTTTGTTAGTTCGGGTGCCACTGTAGAGATATTAGGTATTTTTGAAAGCAGGAGGGATGAAAAATGTGCAATGCCCTCGCCGGCACTCGGTCCGTGCAAATATGCGCCGATAGTGCTGACCTCTACACTACATAGGCATGCTAAGAAGGCGGGAGAAATACCTTATAACTTCTGTATGCTTAAATTCTATAAAAGGGGAAAAAAAGAGGAACAACCTATAGTTCACAGGAAAACCCTATTAATTTTTCTGTATTTTTTAAGCAATTTGCTTAATAATTTCACTTGATTATGTAAACTAAATTCACATTCAAAACAAGAACAAAACATTTCAAAACAGAAAGAGCAATGTTTTTGTTTATGCGAAATAGAAGATTAATATCTATACACTTAATTTATTTTTATGCTTTAGAACTTCACTTTTCAAGGATTATTCAACAATATTTATATATTCTAGTTAATATACAACTAAATCACATATTGTAATAAAAAATTCTTAAATACTGTGGCATCATCTGTTATTATTGCAAGCATTTTTCTTTCCCCATTTTGCGTTTCTTGTAGAAATTTGCTTTATTCTGATGGTCTGTGACAATAATTTTTCCATCATTCCACAGTAAACTAACTTTTTTCTACACAAGGCCTAGTTCATTCACCCACAGTTAATTAGGTGTACATTTTTATATTTTCTACTGCTAGGTAATCTAAATGGCATCTACTATATACAACTAAAAATAACATTATTTGATTCTGTTCAGCATGATTTATGAAGAGAAAAAATAAAATTCAAGTGCAAAATTTAAAATCCTATCAAAGTTTTTACATACTGAAGTTACACAAATTATGGTACCTGGGGAGAAAGTAAAGGAAGTCTTATCAGTTCAAGAAGACTAGGTAAATCTTTTTTTCTGTTCGGAAGATCATAATTTATCCAGGCCATAAGAGATTCAAATGCTTTTTCTTCACTTGGAACATTGAGCATATCACTGCCTAATAACTTCTTTACACCATTAGCTGATAGTATTAAATATTCTTCACACGAAATAACATCCATAAAGTGATCCTGTAATAAATATCAAATTCAGAATATTAGGATTTAGAAAAGAGACACATATAAGATTTGATGTTGTTCCTTTGAGTTGTCACCAAAGGAACTGGGGTGATAGCAGTAAACAGAATGTTCTGCACCTTCATTGCTGCTGATAAACACGGGAACCCTAAGGAGAATTCCCCCCCCCCCTAAAAGCGAAAGAGAACAGGACATTCTGTCAAGCGGTGCACATTTGAAGTCTTGAAATAAGGAACAATTTTTAATGCGTACTAAGTCTGATTAAAATTCTTGATGAATGCAGTAAGAATGTTTAATGTCCTACGCACAACTAACAACAGCACCATTCTATACTTTCATAGTATTACGATTCAAAAACCCACATTGTCTAATAAATATAAAAAAGTGTACATTTATTAATCCATTAAAATGAATTATGGGTGGTTAAAATGGAGTTCAAACACAGATTGATACATTAGTAACGAAAAATCAGATGCAAATAATCTGAAAATATGATGCACAAAATAATACTTTAAAATAGATTACAATAATGCAGTTTTATATGTTAAAACTTTAATTAGTAACCAGATACTAACAGCCATAAACTGGGAATCAGTCAAAACTGATGATGCAGCTTGACTAGAAGTCTTTATATGTTTTAATGAATTATGAAAAGTAATTAAGCTTCTCTTTTAGTACTGCACTTCAAAAATCCGCTATACTTATAAATAAAATAGGCTGTATGTTGATTAAACAATTAAGCATGAATTAATGGTTAGAATACAGCTTCAGCACGGCATGTTATAAACAAAAAATCTCACGTTTTATATGGTCCCCTCAGAAGGAAATCCAATTATTAAAACATTCATTATGCATTAATACATAAAATTCTAAATAACCTGCCCAGATATCCACCAATAAATTTACCGACTTTTCAATGACAATTACCAACTAAAATTAGGGAGCAACCACACATAAAAAGGTGCTCATTCAGGCAATTAATAATTCAATGATGAGCAAAACAACACTTAATACATTTGTAGATAACTGATGAAAATATTAATTGATACCTCTGAGAATTTTGCACATAAAATTATGGGAATACTATCATTTATGGAAGCATTTATAGAAATACTTGGTCAAAAGCAAAATTGCAACACCAAGAAAGAATGCACGTAGTGTCATGTAAATTGCAGGAGTGAGAGTCATGCAAATTGCATTGGATCATATGGCATGCATATGTGGGCTGTAAAAGTCAGCCACTTTCCCTTCTCATAAACAACATTTGAGGGTTTACAGAGTATTGGAGACTTTAGAAGAAATATTGAAAATGCCTGAGATGTCAGCGAGCTCAATATCAGCAGTTAACAACCGGGGAACATGACCGTATTATCAAACTCCATGAACTTAATTTGTCGCTGCTCACAATAGCCACTCGCGTTGGGCACAACATGAGTACCATCCAATGTTGTGTCACACAATGGATTCAGGAAGGTGTACGTGCATGTGGAAGAGGAAGTGGTGTGCAAAGGTGCACATCACAGCACACAGACCGGCATATTTGGTGGCTAACTATTGCAGATCTTTTCTCCATGTCACGTGACATCCGGAGCAGGTGGATCTGTGTCCACCCAAACTACACGCAACAGATTGCATGAAGTACACTTATGTTCACGAGTACCAGCCACTAGGGTACCATTGACTGCTGAATACAAGACTAGACACCTGGTGCGGTGTCAGTGTCATAGTGGGTGGACTATCAAATGGCATCGGGTTTTGTTCACGGAGGAATCTCGTTTCTGCCTGTGGAGGAATGATGGCCGTCAACGGATATGGTGGTGACCCAAAGAACACTACGAAACAGAGCATTTTGCCGAGCAACACACGGTCCTGCACCGGGGATTGTGGTTTGGTACACATTAATGGCAGTTTGACATTGGACCACTACATCATGCAAGTCCTGGAGCCTGTTGTTCTGCCCTGGTTGGAGGGTGCACCCAACATGGTATTCCAGCAAGACAATTCCAAGCTGCAAGTCGCACAGCATACTCTTAACGGCCTGACCGGATCTGACATCCTATCCTGGCTGGCAGTCTCTCCAGACCTGAATCCCATCGAACACTTGTGGGATGTCATTGTACATGACATTAACCGAGAACCACGGGTGCAAACCCTCGGTGATCTGCGTACAGCAGTGGATGTGGCTTGGGAAAGGCTACTTCAGGCAACCATCAATGAACTCATTGATAGCATGCCTCACCAGATTGCGGCGTGTATTGCTGCCCGAAGTGGCCACATTAGATACTGAATAAATTAGTTTATAATGATTTTATGTGTCTGTTTTTTTGAATCATTCGCATATCCATCTCACAACTCTCGACCCTGCAATTTGCATGAAACTATGAGCATTCTTTCTTGGTGCTGCAATTTCACTATTTAGGAGTGTATTAACTTTAATTTATTAAAGCATACAGATCATGTTACTATTGAGGATGCTTAATTTTATATCAAATGTATAGCGGAAAAAACTCATATATTTGAAAGCTTGTAAAGAAGCACAAAATTAAAAAATTCACAATCGTTTCAGAATCAAATATTAAGAATTAAATTATGGATGTTTAAAATATAGTTGCAGCATAGAACTGGGCCACATTCTGAAGAGTTCATAAATCAGAGGTCAGCAAATATTATCAATTATAACTGAAAGTTTTGGTTTATGGGTAAAGTATAAAAAGTTATGCATAATACAATCAAATTACACTATATCAAGGGACCAACATCTTGCTTTGTTACATCGAACCCAATAAGAAAAATGTATTATCTCACAAAAAGGTAAAAACTGACTATGAATTAAAAAAAAAAGTTTAGCACAGTCACATCTAATGATAACTAACTAAACAAACAGCATTAAGAATCATTTATAAGTAATACACATGTTTTTGTTCTTTCATAATTTCACTGTACATTAAATTCATGCACATTTTATCATACATTAATTTTACATGGTAAATTATTTAACAAAAAAATAATGGTTCAGACCTCTTCCTAAAATATATAGCTTTTGCTAAAATACACATTTATAATCATGAATAATTACTTTGCCAAAAGTTATAAAGACACTAAATAATGATAAAAAACATTAATGAATTTACCTTTAACTTTTACTTAATGCCTAAGAAAAAAAAATCAGCAGTTTTTTACAAGAGGGATGCAGATTGCAGGAAAATTTCATTCATAACATGTTCAGAAAATGAAAAGATTCCATCACTTTCAGTTCTACAGTTTGCACGAATAAAACCTAATTAAGTACTATTACAAAGCAAACAATAAGGCAAAAACAGTTCTGTTTACAAAAAGACAAAACACATATGTAGCCCCACAGTCATACAAATCTACCCATTCCTTTATTCTTCCTTTGAAAGGCAAAAGTTTCAAAATTTCCAATCACAGCACCAGCCCTGAAAAGAGTTGTCTCAATC
>KK117466.1:927993-960070 GCA_000611955.2 Stegodyphus mimosarum
TCATGGTTCTACTCAACAGTTACTGAGTGACACAATTTTTAGTCTTTTAATATACATCTATTTTGTGTCCTAGTTTTCCAAGAATTGGGTGTTATAATTGCCTTGCATAGAGATCCCAACACAGAGAAAGATGATGGTAGTGATGGTACTGGATTTTATGACCCACAACCTGAAGACATTATAAAGCACCAAACACATGTTAAATACTTCCACACACAAATTATACATTATTATAAATGTGACTGTATCATAAGTTACTATCAAACACAGGTTTAGAACAATAGCAGATTTATAAAATCAAATGCAGTCATGCATTGATTTTGATTGCAATCAAATGCATGATGAATGCTGACATAAAAAGCTACATAAAACTCAGATAATGATATTAGATGTGAAACAGGAGTGGAATAAAAATAATAATAAAAAAATGAGATATATTAAAATATCTAGAAGTTACATAAAAATAAATCAAAGTCCTGTCTCAATTTGCCACTGACCTCTTTCCCGATTATACAGTCAAGAGGCAAGTCATAATCATTAAAATATCTATATTTAACAAAAGTTTCCTACAACTGCAAATATTGTCTGTGTAAACAGTTCATTTTGGCATGTTGAATCATATTCTGTGACTCTATTTTTGGCATTTGAAAGAAAGAGACTTGTTTCAGAACACTGTGCTGTGAAATTTGTAAAAAATATTGTTATCATTAAGTACAACATGTCTGAAATGAAACTATCACACTATCAGATTAGAACCATCATTTACTTCCAATTCTGTTGCAAAAAGTCAGCTACAAAATGCCACTAAATCATGCGTATAGTTTTAGGTACTAATGTTATATATGACACAGTGAAAGTTTGGTATCGAAAGCTCGAAAACAAGGACTATGACATTCAAGGAGCAGAGCACTCTGGCTGGCCCAGTGATGTTGATGAGGCCCACCTGCAAGAATTTGTGGAAGATCAGTATGCAACCACTCGAGAGCTTGCTAAGGAGTTAGTGCCATGTCCATTCGTTGCAATATCCATTGCATAAACTTGACCTACAAGTTCAATTGCTGGCATGAGCTGACTCAAGTAGATACGGACAGACATGTTCGGGCCTGCACTAATTTACTCAAATATCGATGCAAAGGCAAAATTCTGAACCGGATCGTCATTTTCGATAGAAAGTGGATTACTTCAACAAGAAAGGCTGAAAAGGGGGTTAGTCTGCACCTGGGCTGACACAAAGTACAGTTTGAAAAACAAAACGATCGGGCTTTGTATCTAGTGGGACTGCTGTGATATTACCCACAAAATGTATCTAGAAAAAGGTAAAACCTTTGACAGTAAGGTGAAGAGCGAGATGCTAGTTCGCGTTCACGCTTCTATCAAGAAAAAAATGTCAAACTGAGTTCCGGTGCAAAAAGGTAATGTTCCATCAAGATAATGCAAGACCACATGTGTCTGCTTTGACCGGCTGGACTCTGTATGGACTCAAATGGGATCTTTTGCCACACCCACCATATAGCCCCACCATCGCTCCTTCGGACTTCTACCTCTTTTCCCACCTGCTGCTACAACTTGCTGGTGCTATCTTCCATTCTATACAGAACATCCGATACGAGGTTGATCTATTTTTGGACTCGAGGCCATGAAGTTTCTGGGTCCAAGGCTTTGAAAAACTACCAAAACATTGGCAGAAAAATCACTAGATTCGAGTGGTGATTACTCCTGCACTAAAGGTACTGCTTTCATGTTCTATTTTTCCTAACTTTATTAAGAATGTTTTTTGGTGGGAAACTTTCGTTACAACCAGATATCTCAATTGAAATCTGTTAAAATATGGACATTAAATTAAAAAGTGCTGCATTGACAGATGACATTCAAAAGATAATTGTGTGACTTGAGGGTGACCAATTACTAACATTATTTTTTCCCTTTAATTTCTAATTAATTCCCAGCTTTTCACTACAGGTTTCATGCTTTTAAGTTTATTATCAATTGAGCATCCCATAGTAGCTGCCACTTAATTAGTACTTTCTTGATGACCTGGTGAATATCTCTAAGTGGAATAAGCTGGCTGCACAAATCAATGGCAGATTTAGCTGCGATGTCTGCAAGCTCATTTCCTTTGATTCCTGGGTGACTGGGAACCCATCAAAATATTACAGCCAATGCAGCCATATGTTTAACTTTAGAATTTCAACAACCGCATGATTGTGAGTATTTAAAAGATTTCTAAAGCTTTCAATGCACTATACAAGTCTGTATAAATTATGATCTTTTTTGGCATAGTTTTGATATGAACAAAAACACATAATATAGAGCAGTTAGTTCAGACATCAAGACAGCAAGCATAGTGAAAACATCTACTCTCCATGTGGTCGCCAATTACAAATGTTGCCCCAGCATGACCAGCTGTTTTTGATCCATTTGCACAGAGAAAGATACGGCTGATAATAAAACAATTGTAACATAAAACTGTCTTGTGACATTTAAATAGCCTAAACATGAATAATTTTAAGGGTTAGTAATTTTGCACTTAAAACTAGCAGAAATTCTTACAGAAATTTTGAAAAATACAAAAATGTTTCAGTTGAAGATATTTATTAAGTTCATTATATCCAATTTTCATATGTCTGGATCTTCACTACAGCTGTGTCAAATAATGCCAAGGTATAGGAAACTGGATGGGACCAACTGCCTGATAAAACCATTCGTTGCGTCCAGCATTTCGTTATAAAATGGATTAATTATAGTGGAGTTCCACTGCATTAACAGAATCTTACTAATTAGTGCTAAAACTGCTTCACTACCTTAATTTGCCTACACTTTATTACCATATTTTGAGAAACCTTGACACTGGAAGTTCAACTTGAGTTTAGAATTAATTGAAGCATTTACAATCCGAGTTCAGATTTAATAAATTATATTTTAAACTCCATGAACTGACAAGACCATCAATATAATAAAGACCTTCATTCCCATTATTTTGAAAATGGCCGCATCATAATAATTATCCCACGTTTCCATGGCCAGAAACATTTACTTGAGACATGCAGTAGACCATTATTTTGGAATAACGTTATCTTCAGAATAAGATACTTGACAGATGCACAAAAAGGTAGTTTACAATGTTCTCTCAGTTTTCAATTCCCCTGCATTTATACATGTTCCTTTTAATTTAGAAACTTGCTAAATATGTCTACAAATAAAAATGAAAAAAGAGGAAATATTAAAAACAGATAAATTCTAAATAATGGAGTAAGTGTACAAGAAATATAGTGAAATAAAATTTAATAATTTCCAATCAAAATTTAAAATTATAAAGAAATTCATTTAAATCATACACAAAATCCAAACCACTGCTATTAACTTTAGAACTAGGACATGCTGAAAAACTTATGATTATTAATGCAGTTTCACACTTCTATTCTCTACTTATTTTCTGAAAGGTACTGAATCATTAGAAAAGAATTATGTTCTTCCTAAAGATAATAAACTGCATTACGTGTAACTCTAAATGCACGTTCACCTTCTGTATTGCATATTTAATGATATATTTGCAATTTATTTAGAATTTAGTTTAAAATATTTATTTACTGACCTGCACGTGAAAATACAGAAAAAAAAAAGGTTTTAATTTATTAATCTTTTCAACATCATCGCTAAAACTCTGAGAGGAGAATTCAAATATACACTAATTTCTGCAGTTCACAAAAGATTTCTCACATGATGTCACTTTTAAGTTATGAGTTAACGTAATTTATGAGTAAGTTAACTCAACCAATTTCTTTCCAAGAGTAGATCATTTATGTTTTCATGCAAATGCTACACAAACTTATGCGAAAAGAAAATTGCCAGTAAAGAATTCTTTTCATTACTATAAAAAAATATGTAATTTCAAAATCATGCAAATTATGTGAAAAATGTAAAAATTAATTATTATTAAAAATTATTAACTTTTATAAATATATGTCCCAGCCAAAGCTGGCATTTCAAATTATACAAAACACATAAAAATTAAAATAACTTCAAAGAGCTTATACTGACAAAAAGTTACACTCATCAAAACTTAATAAGTAAATAGATAAAAGAAGAAAATGAAAAGCTAGAAAAAATGTTTTTAAGTCTTCCACATTCAGATACCGAATTTTACCCCATCTTGCAACTTCAGGAGATATATAATCGTAATGACTTTAAAAATAGCAAAAATTTCAAAATATTTCAAAATGTATACAAACTCTGTAAAAAGGAATTATTACTAGTATACAAACAAATTATAATGAAAATTCAATCTCATATGTGATGTATGGAAAGGAACATACTGTATTTTTACATAAACTATAACACAGGCATATTAGGCTATTTATAAGCCACTAAGTTCATCTGTAAAAATTTGTTGAAGATAATAAAAATTCAAGATGATAAAAATACCAAAGATAATTCCATTATCCACAATGAAAGCATAGTATGGTCCAGATCGCTAAAAACTGATGTGTGCCCATTACAGCAGCTTTCCATGGAATTAATTATACTGAGAATACAATATGATACGGTTAACATTCATGCTTCTAAAGAGAGTAAATCTGAGCTCATGGAAACTTCTAAGTGGGGATTCATTTCATCTACTACAACATGGCCCTTATACATTCCAAATAATGGCCAGCAAGCAAGGCAGTCTAACCACTGGAAAGTTATCTGCATTTTCAAGTCTCTTACATATAAAATATGTTCACGGTATGAGGTCAGGCGTTACTGAATATTAGAAAATCTGGATCTACAGTCTTCAATGGAAACATAGGCTCATGTATCTAGAACCTAATTTATTGATCTCTGGCTAATTACAGAATTTCTGTTGTAAATAAGCAATTAGGTGGGCCATTTAGCATGATCATATTCTAAATAAGCCAATCATCATTTTCAAAACTCGATCTTTCAGGAAGATTTGATAGGACATAGCCTATTTTAAGTTCTGTCCAGATACATGTACTATTGGTAAGTTCTACACTGAATCTTGAAATATCAATGAATAGATGCCCAATAATTCAGTCTAAATAGGCGGCATCATCTTAAGGACTATTTTATGGATGAGAAAGGTCAATACTACAATGCCAACACTGACTGCCTAGTATTCAGGCCAATCTTGCGCTGATTTAATGCTATGCAGTAAATTAATTAATTCTTGTACCAATGACTGCTCAAGTCATAGGTGATTTACTTGCAGCTGCAAGAAAATTTTGACTTACTACATAGTTGTTTTCTTAAGACAGTTTTCTTTGGCAGCAGCAGTTGCTAAATGACCTTGACATGCCCAAACAGTAACATTTTAAATATTAAGTAATTGCTTTCACATGCTCAAGATCATATTTCACAAATATTTAGTTTCTGTAAATATCCAACCATGACTAATCAGCTTCATGTCTACAAATTACTAAGCATCACTGACATTTGTCTAAATTTAGATAAATTCAAGGCAAGATTTAGAATTTAAATGATATCTGAGACATACTTATCTAACAGATGACCATATTTCATGCCTATTCCAACCTTAACTGCATATTCTAAGCACTAATTGAAATACACCCTTAGACAAAAAAAAAAAAAAAAAGAAGAAACACGAAAGAAGATATAAAGCAAATTGGACACAAATTGATATGCATACAGGTTTCGACGGAAAATGCAAAATTTTACATTTTGGCTGGCAATGAATGAATGGTTGTCGCTATAGTGCATCTGATCTGCGCAACTGGCAGGATATTTAAGAAGAGCAATTACGATTCCAGATCATAAATTCTTCACGAATTTCATTCAGTGTACTCTGGTAGACAGTAACTATGCCTCGTATACAGGTGTGTGAACACGATATGCACAGATGTCAGAATTTGAGAGAGGTCATGTAGTTGGGCTCAGAAGCTGGTTGGCCTTATCAGCGAATAGCTCGACATTTGAGCAGGAGTGATGCCACTATTAGACGATGTTGGTAGGAATGGGTCAACCATGGCCACACACTGCATCAAGAAGGAAGCGGTAGGCCTAGAGAAACGACAGAACGTGAAGATCGAGCAATCGTCAGAGCGGCACTCACAGCCCCAGATGCATTATTATCATCGATTGTATGTGCAACTAGTGCTTCAATGACCACAAGGACAATTCATAGATGGCTCACAGAAAGAGGGCAAAGGTCACGGCACCCCTTGCGCTGACTACCATTGACCTCTGTACAATGTCAAGCCCATTTGTAGTGGGGTCGAGCTCATTCGCACTGGAATGTCACTGACTGGAGTAGAATAGCCTTCAGTGATGAGTCCCGCTTTGAACTGAGCCCAAATGACAAGCAAAGGCGAGTCTGGAGACGCCCCGGACAGTGGTGTGATACCAACCTGACTGTCTTCGGGCAGACAGGCAGACAATCAGGAGTGATGGTTTGGGGTGCCATTTCATTTCATAGTAGGACCCCTTTGGTTGTGATCCGTCGCAACCTTACAGCACAGCGGTATGTCGCTGAAGTTCTAAGGCCCGTTGTGCTGCCCTTAATGTCACGCCACCGTGGGCTTACATTTCAGCAAGATAATGCCCGCCCCCACACTACACATGTTTCTACTGCTTGCCGAACATTACCTTGACCAGCAAGTTCACCGGATCTCTCTCCTATTGAGCATGTTTGGATCATTATGGGCAGGGCCCTCCAACCAGCTCAGGATGTTGATGATCTAATGCGCCAGTTGGACAGAATTTGGCACGATATCTCTCAGGAGTACATCTGCAAACTCTATCAATTAATGCCAAGCTGAATAACTGCTTGCATAAGGGACAGAGGTGGACAAGCGCATTACAGGATTTTCCCTTTGTGAAGCTCTATCACTTCAATAAATCATCAAATTTTTCTCAAAATGTAATCATTTGTTTTTTTGTACATGTACATCACTTCAGTACCGATTTTCATCCCATTTGGATAAGTCCTTCTTGGTGCATTATTATTATTTTTTTTTGTCTAAGATTGTATATGCATGTTTTTAATTCCATGTGCAGTTAGGGTGGTTTAAATTACTAGTATTGTATTCACAGTTACTTCCACAGAATGTTTATAATTCATAATTTTGTACTGAACATTGCTTTTTCAAGTTAACTTTTATTTGCATGAATCAGCGTAACTAACAGACACTATGCATATACCTCATTTAAAAAATCAGTTTATCTGTTCCTGTCTCCAAAAAAATACTTAATAACTAATTTAAAAAAAGAGTACTTTCAATTAAAATTAAAACAGCCAAAAAGATAAAATATTTGGGTGCAACTTTATTTTTGATAACATAACCCAGAACACATTTTTACAGCACCATATGTAGAATAATACTTTTTTTAAATATCAGTTTACATGATTTCAATGAAAATAGAATTCCCATTATTAATGTGTCAACCTACAATTAATGTGTTAACCTACAAATAAGAACACTGTAATCACCTTCGTACCTCATATTCTAGTCACTTCAACATAATAAATCAGATACTAAAACAATTTCCACTGCAAAAACAGTTTACTAAATTATATTAAATATTTTAACATAATACAGCTTGCAAACCACTTCAACAAAGAATTACAGTGAATGAAATAAAGAATAAATTTTCATAATAAGCTACAACCTTGAAAATGCATTTATGGAACATAAGATATTGATTTTATCATTAGTTTTTCTCCAAAAAATTATATCAGACAACATATGAAACAAAAAATAGTTTAATTTTCTTCCAAGATGCATAACTACTACATGCAGTGTTAAAACTTTAGTCTTTATCAAAGGCAGCTATTAATCTAAAATTAAAATTTCATACAACAGGATTGTTGATAATTTATTAAATACAAATTACAGAACAGTATAAAATATTTAAGTACACAAACAATCAAGTGTTAGTTAAGAAGTCAAAAAGAATAAAAAAGGAAATTATATTTGCTTATGTTCTGTATCATCATTATCATTACTATATTAAATCAGTTACCATGATATAGTTGTGAGCAACTTGATATAATTCCATGCAACCCTGAGATTCAGAAAACAGAGCAAATCCAATGCAGTTGGATGGATGCAGACAAGAAATTAGAAAATGACAACATGCATTTACTACATCAGCTATTTGCAGTACATTAGCAGTAGATAACAGAGTTTCTACATTATCTTCATTAATGTCAATTTTCCCTAAAAGGAATAAAATGGTGTCAAGCTTTAAAAAAGTTTCTTCTACAACACATTAGTGACAGAACTGAACCTCATTAATACAAACTGCAGGAATATTTTCATTGTAGCTGAATATTCATATTAACAGCTACTTTCATCAAATAAAGCAAACTAATAAATGTCTTAACTTTAATGAGCAATTGATACATATCTCACCATAAGCACTAAATGTAAACTAGTACCTAATGCATTTCATTTTAAAGAGGTGCATAGCAATATAACATCAGCAACTAAAGAATTTTGCAAAATCATCAATGGATCATGCATGGAAAATCAGTAGCAAAATTATTTGAATGAAAGGAAAAGATATCAGAAAGGGGTGTCAGCAAATACTATACATCTGCATTAATGAGGTTTTATCATATTCATAAAATTGGTAATTTATTAAAAAATATCAGTGCTGAATCTGATGCTAATAAAAGCAAACATTTTATCATTCTTTCACTCTTCTTTAATAAGCAGATTTCCAGCACATTGAATTATCCTAACCTTAACATTTAGTCCTGGATGGTTTTAATAATTGGAAAGTTCTAGATATATATCTAAATTAGAGCATTACCTACCACAACAGTTACATATCTGATAAAATAAAATTGTGTTGGCTATTATGCTATTAAACTATGATATTACACTGAAAGAAAGTAAGCATTATTAAATATGCTAAAGTAGAGTATAAGTAAAAATATTTGAAAGTAATTTTAATTTTGTTAAAATTTTATTAAATTCTTTTCTAAAAAGCCTGAAAATTTTATAATATGATAAATTAAAGACAGAGATTAATTTTAAAAAAAAAATTTCGATTCTGCATATAATCATGCAAAACTTCAGCAGCCCTTATTACACTTCTTCAAACTTCCACTTTGTTTTAAGTACATTTAACAAAATTTTAGGCCAATAGATCTAGGAGGGGAGGATCTTTTAAATTTTAGGCTATTTCTCATGCCTTCTTTGAATGCCTTGGCGGTGTAGTGGTCAGTATGCTCGAGGCGTATTCGAGAGGTCTATGGTTCGAGTCCCGGTCAAGGCGTTGCTCATTTTTCATCTCTTCTGCTTCTAAATAACATATTTTCTCTACAGAGGCACCTGAACTAAAAAGGTGGTGGATGAAGATTCTTCACCACCAGAATCTGATGATTGGGTCCCCTAATCCCCGGTCGCCCTTTAAAAAGGGGAGTATATAAGGTATTTCTCCCATGGAAGTAAGAAAGGAAGGAGGGGCCAAACCTGCCCAGCAAGTGAAGCACTGCTCCAAGGCTTCTATCTCCAGATGGGGTCTTTTATGTTTATATTCAGAAGCTCCCTTGACAGCGCTTTGATAGTATTAAAACACACGAGAATTCCATACAAATCGAAAAATGGGACACTTCTACATAAAAGAAACATTCATTGTGTGATGAATAATAGCAATTTGTATTGTTTAGTGACTTTTACGCAAAAACTACATCTTTTATTATTGATGGTAATATAGCTTTCTTATATTATCTTGGTTATTTTTTTTGTAACTAACGATGGCGATTTTGGTCATGAATTTGTTTTATAAAATTCTAAGCTGCTGAACAACAAAAATATAAATTTTAGCAAAAATGTTATGCTTAAAGAATGAAAAATACCTTGCGGTACCTTTAAAATTGTATACATCTTTTGATACCCTTGATAGAGTATTTGCTACTTTTATTTTATGTTCCGAATGCCAAAATGTTTTAAATAAAATTAATTTTTTTGTCATCCGCATATTATTGTAACATGTACTTTTTAAAAATTTCTAGAGGAGAGGCTTTATAGTCGCTTATTTTAAACTAATCATTTTAATTTTATATAACTGAAAAATAATCACTTTGGGTTTACACTTTTGCTTATTTGGTTTAATTACTTATTTGGGTTAATTAAAAAATAAAATTGCTACCAAATGCTGCAATCCTTGTCAAAATTAATAAATATACACACAGATATGCCAATAAGTTAACTTTTCCTTGATTTGTAAGCACACATTTGTGTAAAATTACGTACAGTTTTACACAGATGTGTGGAACAGAAGATGGATACATCTGCGAATTCGGCAGAAGTACCATGTGCGGGCAAGATGATGTGAGCATGTGAATGTGCCACATCATCAACACAGCTTATTAAGAATTTAAAAATGCAGTAATCAACAGAGGTGAAAATTATTTGTGTATGCTGCCAAAGGAGGTCGGATCATGAATGGCCCTCTTACTATTGCAGAAATTTTTCCCCGCAAGTCTTTTTTTTCTCGGAAATTCAAGGTTCATGCTCGCTTCTTAACATACGCAGGTCTCATTCATAGAAAAAGAATGGCTAACTGGAGCATATTACAATATTTGCTCTCAATATTGTAATTAAAAAGTGGCAAAATTTTCGATTTTCAGTTAACTCTGTCCTAGATTAAAGATTTCTCTGAGAAATTGAAAACCATTAACAACAAAGGTATTGAGTTCTCTGCCAAAATATATTTACTAGAAGATCTGAATTTCATAATTAATGTATCCTAAAACGTGTTTTAAGTCAAAAGTTTGAAACTTGATGGCTAAATGTAAATATAAAATTATGCATGTTAAAATATTTGTAATTAGGCACACAGGTCAGGTTAAGTTTTTATTAAATAAAGTAAGGCATACAAGGGCTATCTGCCTAAAGGGAGAGATGCCATCGTGGATTAATTTTAAAGAAAAACTGACTTTTGAGAGGGTATTAAAAATAATGCATTCAATTTTCATTCAAATTATATTTATACATATTTCTTATGTAAAAATTTCGGGTATATGCTAAATTATTGTAAATTACTTTACCTGAAAAAGATTGTGAATGCACAGAAATTAAAGATTTGCACATGCCGAAAATGAAAAATATGAAATATGTATGGGTATTTATGCAAATGCTTACAAAAGGCATGTATCAGCCTTTAACAAAATACATAAATATTTATAAATGTATTTGAAATGAAGCATTTATTTATTCATAAACTCCTGTGAACGTTACAGTGAAGAAATCTAATTATTAAATGTATCTAAATTTATTATGATTATAAATATTAAATATTATCTAAATATATAATAACCTTAACAATGAATTGTAAACATAAACTCAAATCCTGTTGACAAATACATTATAAAACTATTTACGCAAGAATTGTTCGTACTGGAAACTAATCTGTTAAAAGGTATTGTAAAGCAAATTCTATGAGATACGTACTTAAGGAAGTAATAAAGAAGAGCTTAGGATATGTAATTGTTGAAATTAAGGCTAAAAACAATCTGATAAGTACATTAAAAGAATACATTGCATTTTATAACTTGGTTACAAGTTTTAAATAATATTTTTTTTAAAAATCCTTTTTTTATTCTCTTTCAAAAATATTCAGAGAAAGTTAAGTACTTTTTAATGGATTTCACTATTAAAATAAAAAGTGCGCTAATTTGAAATGGACTGAATAGAGCATTAATTATAAATTGACTTAGATTTTTCCATTTAAAAAATGACTCGGAGGCTCAAGTCATGTCACATTTCAGAAAGTATTTTAGGAAGAAGCTCTATAAATAGTAAAGAAATAATTCATAATTTTTAATATTAATAATACAATAAACTTTGATCTTAATTTTTGTAATCCTTAACTGAGAATAAAATTGAATTACCTTAAAATTTTTTTCTAATGTAGTTAACGAAAACTTGTGAAAATAATTCATCCAAATTAAACCATTCTGAGTAAACTGTCCTTTGAAAAGTATAGCATTTAATTCCGTTCAGAATGAAATGTTGCTTAAAATTGTATTCTTTTCATATACTTAGGACTCTAAAATATTGTAGAAAAAGAAAATATATACATTTATATGCATATTTATAACGTAATTGAAAAATATTTACATCACATCATGTCAAAAACCATTGACCTTAATAGTAAATCCCCCAATGTTTTGGTCACCACGAAGGAATCGCCAGTGCTTCAAAAAAGTGTATGGGGGAAACCAGTTAGGACCCCTTCATCTTATTTCCTGCTTGCATGATTTCTCCCGCCTTCTTCGCATGCCTTTGTGGTGTAGTGGTCAGCATCTCGGTGAGCATTCGAGAGGTCCGTGGTTCGAGTCCTGGCGACGGCATTGCTCATTTTTCATCTCTCCTACTTCTAAATAACCTAATGTCTGTACAAAATGACTTGGAAGAATTACAAACCAATGCCACATTTATTTTTTATATTGGTTTTCAAACTGTGGCATACCTACCCTCCAAGCGCATACTAACAACATTCAGGGAGTATCTGAGCAATTCTCAAGAAAAGTTTTTTCTAGCATTTAATATTATTTTTTTACATTTCAAAGAAAACTGCTGCTTTTTTGGCAAATTTTTTTTAATTGCTGTTTATGCTTTTATGGTGCCTTTCTAAAAATACACCTAAAGAAAAATATTTCTTACCCATGGTATCGAAAATAAAGATTTTAACAAACTAAATTGGAGTTGAACTCGTACTTAAAAATTTAAGTTGGATAGAAAGATAGATAGGAGTTCGAATTTACAGATATATTTTTTCACACAACAAAGACAACAATAGAAAACATTTGAGAATCATAATCACTCAATTCCAGAATTAAAATTTTGATAAAAGAAATTTGCCTTAGTGAAGTCCAGAACAAGGGACAAGTAAGGCTGTAGCCTCAGATGAATGATGAAGAAAGATGACAAATTAACTATGAAAGGGGGAAAAAAATTTCCTTCTGAAGACGAAGAGGCTGTGCCTAATCGCTCTTGATTTTGATAAAAGTTTTATTCAAGGTCTATTCCAAACTATGGTTTCTGCTTTGCCTAATTTTAAATAAGAAATGGAAAATTAAAAATTCATTAAAAGATGAATTAATGCTTGTTAGCTATTAGCTCTGAAGCATATATCAAAGCACTGTTTTAAAATATCACACTTGACATAACAATATTATTCAAACTATTAACAATAATTTGAAAGCACTACAGTCTTGACACTGCACTTCGTTCTCAGAGCTATACTGCCGACTCTAGCTTTCATTATGCATCTCGGCTAATAACCTCAGTTTTCGATTGATTTAGCTTGCTCATGTTGGCACCTATCACTTCTGTTTTGGGCCAAAATAATGACAAAATTAGTTAAGTTGGTTTGTATAATTCCTAGTGCAGAAACCAAAAATTATTATACTGTACTAGAACACAAGTTATATTATTTTTAAATATGTAAAACCACATAATTATAAAAAAAACAACAAACTGGTGATTACGAAAAGATGCCAAGATGACTACATGATTAAAACTCAGCAAATTAATACAAACATAAAACTACGTTAAACTAAAAACCCATGGTATCCAATAAAGATATATTAAAAAACAATAGACCCCATTAAATCAAATTAAACAATAAGAACTCATCTCTTTCAGCTACTTAAATGTATTAGGATTGATCTCTTTTCCGAACTAAATGGTCAAGATGAGAGTCATAAACATTAAAGTACTTTAAATAAAGCCTCCAAAAATATGGACAATCAGTCAGAATGCAACAAAGAGAAAGTTGAGCATTGCAATTTAAATACAAAGGCTCCCTCTCGGCTTTCAGAAGAAATGATGAGTGGCTGGAGAATGACTAATTCTAAGGCGAGTTAAAATCAATTCTTCTTTCTTGTTTTTAGTAGCCTCCCAATATTTCACTTTATGTTTTATTCCTCCCAATTTATTATTTACTTACATATACCAGAGAAGTAGCCATTCATTACTAAGTTTGCTGTTGATGGTAGTTTTAGTATCTCTTAGTGGAACAGGATGACTTGATGTTTCCATAGCAGACTTTGCTGTGATGTTTGTAGCTCGTTTTCTTGTATCTATATACCAAGGAACCCAGTATTAAAGAACACAATATCCACAACCTTTCAAATTTAAATTATACGTTAGAATTTTTACAGTTAGATTTTAGGTGTCTGAGAATATTTCTAAATTTCTAAAGCTTGCTAAACGAGTCAGAATAAATTCTGAATTTTCTCCGGCACTGCTTAGATATAAATACAAGAGCATAATACAGAGCAGTTAATTCAGAAGTGAGTACAGAGTATGCATCATGCAGTCATCTTGCTTCGATATGATTTTTGATTATGAACGACATTCCAGTATGACCAGCTGATATCAATGCATTCTTAAATATGGGGACGTAAAGACATCAAGCAGCTGAATTTGTATGTTCTCCCAGGGTGGTATTTCAAAATGTTTACTGCATGGGTATGTACATCAGACATGCAGTACTCTTCAATAAGGGAGTAAAAACTTATAGAAAATGAAGACATACAAGATGGCGTGCTTCAAACAGAAGGTCAGACATGTCATCGTGCAGATGAAGATTAAAAGGATGGTCAGATAGCCTAATATGCTGTAATAATGCAGAAAAGACCCATTAGGGTCTATAACATGCAATAATGCTCATGCCCCATTAGGAGTGGTGGTTCATATGAATCAACATACAGACTTTGTACAGATAATGTTCTGAAAGCTCCAGAAGAAATTTGTGGAGTCTGACGATGAATAAAATCTAATTTCAATAGCAGTCATGCTGATCTATACACTACTTAACCATAACACAGTCTAGAGTATGCGCTCTGTAAACATGAAGCATTACACCATATTCTGCGCCCCAGGAGATGTTTGCCAGGACTTTAATATTTTGAAACACTTCTTCTTCATGTCTTGTATGTAAAGAAGAAAAGTCAGCTTGTGATCGAACATCCCCCTGAAAACCTTTACTTGAGGTAAGCTCAAGATGGAGACCTCACTTCCTACAGAAGTTCACACAAACAGTCAAACAGTGCACACACACCTTGTTTGACCAGTCCTGGATCCTGGATGGCGTTAAGAGAGATCAATAATTGCCTCTCTACATGTCTCATAACTGCATGAGAGCTAATTTGTAGATCATCAACATATAACAATCCTAAAACAGTAGGAGGAGGTTCCTTTAATACAGAATTTATTTTTAAGCTAGACAGAGTAAAGCTCAACACACAGCCTTAAAGTGCACCCTCTACTAGACTGTACTAGAACTTCTGTAAGGATAGTCTAGTTCCACTGATACGGTCATCAGAAATATTATCTTTCCTACTGAAAGAATACCTCCAGTGCTTACGTTGTTGCTCTGGTTTCAGCATAACCTATTGTACTGCCAGGTACACAGAATGATGAACACCGGTCACATTTTTAATGTTAATGAGATGTTGGTGGATACCACAATAAATTCGTGATACAAGCATGACCATTATGCTTGACGTTTATTCTCCCAATGCAGCTCTTTGGTTTTATGGGGAAGAAGATGCTTAGGGATTTCTAAATCTACTTTCATGCTGTCTGAATCTAGATTATGAATACATTTCTTCCAATAAACTACTACTATGATTTCCGTTTTTGGTAACCATCTTTTGGGTGCTTGTTTACGTTAGGTTTATTTAAAATTTTCGTATTGTTTGAAAAGGGACCTTATCATTTTTATTTACAGGCTGTTGGTTTTGGGGTGGATTGTTTATTACACTGAATGAAGTCTGAACTAAAACGGATCCAGATGATTTTGCAGCATTAGCAAAATACATGTTTGGTTATGGTTGTATACTTTCCATTACCTTTCTGGTGTCTGCAAATGAGATGTTTTCGGAAACCTTAGTGACCTGGACTTCATCTTCTGATTTCCATTTTGTGCATGAGCAAGAAAATGCTGGGTGCTCACCCTTGCAATTTATAACAATTGTGCAGCAGTGCAATTTTTGCAATCATGACTGATCTTTGAGCAATGAACACATGTAAGGTTGCTATGACAGGATTTCTTAGAGTGGCTGAAATACTGGCATTGGAAGCATCCCATAGAGTTTGGAATATATGATCTTACAGGACAGACAAGATATCCAGCTTTAATATTTTTAGACAGCAGGTGAGCTGAAAGTCAGATTCACATGTTTCATATCAATCAACTGACCTTCCTTATGCATCTTGATATGCCTAGCGCCACAGACATTTTGATCAACAAGCTTGGATACCTCTTCTTGAGAAATAAACAGAAAGTCGAATTCCAAGATAACACCTCGGTAATAATTCAGTGTTTTATGTGCTATTACAAGGGCAGTGACGTGCCCAAGATTGGTCATTCAAAGTCAGGAAGCAGACTGGTTGGTTGAAGTGGTATCAATAAGCGTCAGAAATTAAATGATTTTCTCCCAATGTAAGAAAAACAATTTTAATCGTTAGAACCAGTTCACCTAACAATGGTTATAATGAGTCTTTTTTTTTCTTCGTACTGACATCACCAATGCTGTTCTAGCTGTTTAATTATTCTTTTTATATGTATGTGAAAAAAAGTGTTCATAGAGCGCTGTCTATAAAATATATCGTAATTAAGAACAAATATGTAAGTGGTTGTCTACTTGAGTAACGTTTTTTCTTACTTAATGTTTTGTGAACGGGGAATATATAGGATCGAGTACTACAATAGCTAGTATATTGCGAACAGTTGAAGTTCCAGCCCGAGTAAATAAAAATGTAACTTTGCCTGACTTCTCTGTTAACCACTTAAAGCTTTTAAGTAAAATGGGAAACTTAAAAGCTTGCCATAAGCAACACAGAAAATTGTTTGCAATTGTATATACACTGCTGGCCACCATAAATGCAACACCCTGAAGGAAGCATGCAAATCATATGAAATTTACAACATGCATTAGCAGAGGTGAGATATGCACATGATTAGAATTTCAGCGCAGATGCACATCACGTGCGCCTGAGGGGCCATTTCAAAGCGCTATTTACGGCTTGGAGTTTTCGATGATTTCAAGTTCGGCAATTGTGTTTTTCTTGTGGTTTTTTTCAAAAAATGATCAATTACGCCCCGTAGTAAAGAGCGATCTTCGTTTCATCAAGTATCTGAGTTCGACAGAGGAAAGATAGTGGCCTAATGAGAGTGTGGATTATCTTTCAGGTAAATCTATAATTTCAGGTAAATCGGTAGTCGTGTTGGACGAAACCAAACAACCGTAATGTGGATATGTGACCGTTGGATGCAGGAGGGTACAACGGACCGACGTGTTCAATCGCATCCATCTCAGTGCACCACTTCACGTGATGACAGGAACATTATGCACATGGCAGTGACGGATCGCTCAGTCACGTCACGAACCATAGCACAGCACAATCAGTCTGTAACGCATCATCCAGTGTCTGCACATACCATTCAACAGCGTTTACAGCAGAGTGGTCTGTCTGCAAGACGTCCATTGCTTCGTCTACCCTTGACACAGAACCAGAGACATCTCTGCCGCCAATGGTGTGATGAAAGAAGGATGTGAACGGCAGACTGGAATGAAATTGTCTTTCTGATGAGTCACACTTCTGTCTGCAACACAATGGTTGGATTCAAGTCTGGAGACACCGTGGAAAGAAGATGCTGAACAGCTGCATTATGAACCGCCACACTGGTCCTGCACCGGGTATTATGGTATGGGGAGGTATTGGATATCACTCTCGCACTCCTCTAGTAAGCATTGCCAGTACTTTAAACAGCCAGCGCTACATCTCCGAGGTGTTGGAGCCAGTTCTCCTTTCTTACCTTCAGGGCTTTTACCTACAGCCATATTTTAACAGGATAATGTGTGACCATGCGTGGCACGCATTGTTCAAGGATTCTTCACAAATCGCCAGATTGAACTGCTTCCCTGGCCGGCTCGCTGTCCGAATCTTTCACTGATAGAAAACATGTGGTCCATGGTTGCTGAACGATTGACCCAGAGATCCCAAGCTGCCCCACCAGATCAACTTTGGCAACGTGTGAAAGCTGCTTGGTCTGCTGTACCCCAAGAAGACATCCAAAGTCTGTTTGAATCAATGCCGAGACGTGTGGCAGTGGTGATCTCCAACAATGGTGGCTACTCTGGCTACCGATTCTGGAAGGAACCAAACTTCACACAAGTCTATAAATTTAATCATTTGATACTTGGTCAACATCTTATTTACTAAATAAATTTTGTTGTGATACCTCTCGTCTTTCTTGGTGCTGCAATTTGGGTGGCCAGCAGTGTATAATGAGTATCAAAATGTGAATCTGACTTATCAGTAGATGAAAAACTCAAAAAGTTAAACCGCTTGTGTGTAAAACAAAATCACTGATAAATACTGAAAAGCAATTTAGAAATGTTCTGTTTGAGATAGATAATGCAGATGATGTAATTGAAAAAGAGCTTGATGAGTCAGAATCTTATATTGACAAATGGCGAGTTCAAAAATACAAGTTGGCGGCACTTCTAAGGCACAGAGTTTTAATTTAAATGAAGTGACTGATACTCCAAGTACTTTAATGCATCACCTGAAATTAAAGTTTTCCATATTCGATGTTAAAAATTGGTTAGGCTTCTGGGGACATGACCCTGATCCAAATTTATATGATCATGATAAATTTGCCTGTTTATTACAATCTGTGGTAAAAGGTTTGCCATCAAAGGAATTCCTATTTTCTCCTTGGAGGAGGAAGTTAAGCAACTTCAAGTATGTTTCAGAAGAGACAAATTACATATTGAAGTTTATGTTAGAGATCTCCTCTCTTTAATACTCCAGAAACACAGTTTTGCAAACGTACTTTGTGTAAGGAAATGATATGATCAGATCAAAGCAAAACTATGTGGAGTTAGGAGTAGCACTTGATAAGTATGCAGCAATGCTCTATCCTTTACTTGAATTTGCTCTACCAGGCAAAACACAGTATGGAAGAGATTTTGGGCCACTCATCGTAATTCAACTGAAGAAGCATTAGAAGAAGGAGCGTCAGATTAACATATCATGAATAAAAAATCTTTAAACAGGACAGAACTTGATAAGTTACTTGCGTTTCTTTAAAATGAAGTCAAGTCAGAAGAGAGAGTATCACTGGCCACTGAAGATTTTGGTTTAATGGGGGCCTACTAAGACTAGACAGGAAAGTAGACATATTAAAAATTTATGTATACCTAGAGCAATTATTTTATTTATGTCTCAGCAATAGTTTTATATATTTTGCAGTGGTATCATATTCTCGGAAATGTGATACAACAAGCAATATTCCATTGCATGAGAGGCAAAATATAACAGAAAAATCACATCAATGTTTTTTATGTTAAAAAATTAGTCATACTGTTCAGAAATGCAAAAGCAAAGAATGTTGTCTTGTTTGCGGCAAATTTCACAACACACTTCTATATTTAAAATTTCCAGGAAGAGAAGCTTGTCGAAGGAAAAAAGGGACAAAACAAATTAATCAGTAGTTCAGTTTGATGCACTGGCTAACTTTTCTAACACACCTACCATTCTGTCGCAAATTCTGACTATTATTGTAAAGAATGACGGAGTGATATGAAAAGTGGATGCAATAATTGATTTGGTTTTTTAGAGGTCACACATATTAAAAAACACAGCTAAACAAAGAACTATAAATCGATATAGTTCAAAATATAACAGAAAAATCACATCAATGTTTTTTATGCTAAAAAATTAGTCATACTGTTCAGAAATGCAAAAGCAAAGAATGTTGTCTTGTTTGCGGCAAATTTCACAACACACTTCTATATTTAAAATTTCCAGGAAGAGAAGCTTGTCGAAGGAAAAAAGGGACAAAACAAATTAATCTGTAGTTCAGTTTGATGCACTGCGTAACTTTTCTAACACACCTACCATTCTGTCGCAAATTCTGACTATTATTGGAAAGAATGACAGTTATATGAAAAGTGGATGCAATAATTGATTTGGTTTTTTAGAGGTCACACATATTAAAAAACACAGCTAAACAAAGAACTATAAATCGATCAGAAAAGAGGAGCTGCATTGTTTATTATTGGAAGTGCTAATATGGATCCCTATGCACATCATGTTTATACTATCCATTTTACTGAACGACTAATTAGAAGTTGAATTTACTGTTAATGAAGAAGAAATAGCTATACAGAAAGGAAAGAAAGCTGTTTTGTCTCTAACAACTCTTTGTGCTAGTAACATAATAAGCACTTGCCTGCCAAGTTACTAGAGAACATCCAAGACTGATGGCTTGGATTAAACAATTTCTCTAAAGCTGTTCCCATGAGATGATGCTGAGAAGAAATCTTACTGTATAGGAGCTTAACAAAGGCAAAAAGGCTATTATGTATTCAATACATGGAAACTTTTAGCAGAGTAAAAGACAAAACATTAAATGCTCTCCACCCATTAACAGTACGAAGTTTAGTGATGGAAGACTATTAAAAAGGGTCATATCGGACTTCCTCACATCTTAAACTCTCTATAAGAAACATTTTAGCTATTGGAAGAACAAAGAAACTTATAATCTGTTTTGTGTACATGTATCACTTGTAGATGGTACTCTACTAAAAGTGAGAATATGCCAGCTCTACCCTTACCACAGGATCGAGTTCAAGACACTACCATGTTTCAAATCACAAGGATAGACTTTGCAGGACCATTATTACTCAGAGACAGTAGGAAAATGTGGATTTGTCTCTTCATGTGTACTGTGTACCAAGCCATTCACCTCAAACTTGTGACTTACATGTCAACAGAAATTTTCCTGCAAGCTTTTAATTATTTTACCTCTAAATGTGGTAGACCTTCCACACTCTATACTGATAATGGTACCAATTTTGTGGGAACAAGTACTGCATTTGAATCGATTGATTTTAAAGATGTCTCTAGAAGTGGAAATGATGAATGCATCACCTGGAAATTTATCCTCCTACTTCCCTATGGTGGGAATGCCTTATTGGAATGATGGAAACAATTCTAAAGACCTTGGGTGTGCCGGCTCAAGTTATGAAGAGATGTACACCACTGTGTGCAACTGTAAGGCTATACTAAATGGCAGACATCTTACTGTTATACCTGCAAATTCAGATCTTACTGCAACAACACCTGGAGATTTTTTGAAAGAAATTCCAAAGGGTTTAATATCAAATCTAAAATAAAAAAGGAGACAAATTCTTCTATTTTAAGACATAGATTGTGCTATCTTCAAAATGCTCAAGAAGCCTTTAGGGGAAGCTTTCATCAGGAATATTTAAGAGTTCTACAAATTTCGAAGAAAAGGTCACGTCAGTCATCTGACCTAAAAGAAGGAGACATTGTTCTTATTGGTAATGATGACAAGAAAAGAATAATCTGGCCTCCTGGCTGAATTTTGGAATTACTTCCTGGAGCAAATGGAATACATCAATGAGTTGAGCTAATCAGAACTCTCCTTTGAAAGTTTCTTCTGAAAGAGATCCCCCGACTTATCAACATATTACACGAGCTTCTAAGGAACATCTGGAGCTCTCTCCTTGTCTGGCTGATGACTGTTTCTGAGAAGGTCTTGATTACTAGATTTAGGAGAATCAGCATACACCCTGTGAGACTGTGTATATGAGGAACTTCTATTTAGTTACTTTTGTGAATTTCTTATACTGTAAGTATTATGTTGACTTAGATGAGAATGTATCAGAAATTAAACAATTTCCTATAAAGTAAGAAATAAAATGATTTTAACCATCCCAACCATTTCACCTAGCAATGGTTACTATGTTTTTTTTTTTCCTTTCTTCATCTTGGCATCACCCATGTTTTTCTAGTTAATTATTTTTTTTAATATATATGTGAAAGAATGATTGTGAGATGGCTGTCTATAAAAAATGTGGTAATTACGATGAAATAATTAACTGACTGTCAACTTGAGTACTATTTTTTCTTGCTTAGTGTTTTGTGAAATGGGAATATATTAATTTGAGTATTACAATGGTTACATTGTAAACAGTAAAAGTTCTAGCCCAAGTATATATAAGCAAGTATCCAGAACAAAGACGCTTTATATACTTTGGCTCACCAATACAAGAATAAATGTTCTTACTTATTATGAATGAAGATAATTTTAAGGTAACCAGATGGATTACAGAGAACAAGAAAGTGTGGACAATTCTTAGGTTTATTTGTATACTTATCGGGATGTATCTTCTTTACACTAGATGTTTCAGATTATTCAGCGCTTGGAAGGAATGAACTAGAAGCAGGATATTTTATCGTAAAAATAGAAACATTCGAGGCCATGTTGGAAAAAAACAAAATTTGGGTCCGATTACCCCCACTACTACTGCATTTGAATCCCAACAAGGGAATACAGATTCCTGTGTTAATGCTGGCTGGACCTATACACAAACTCAAGCCCCCATATTGGCTTTCCTGAAAGCAGATACTATGAAAACTTATCCTCAAACTGCCAATAAAAAGGTCGGGAAGTCAGCTGATTGACACCAGTGAGAACAACAAAGGGCCTCTCATTTAGGTGAAATGAGGCCAAAGCAGTGTATTGAGGAACATTGCCTCACCTCTCAACTACCAGTACCTTCCTTTTCAACAAGGGTCTTCCATGCACCATAAATATGCGAGCAGTTTTCTTGCCATTCAAAGCGAAATACAACAGCTATAATAGAATCTCATGACAAGCCCCAACCAACCTCTAAAGAGGGAAACCATAAGGAAGAAAGTAAAGCTGAACGTAGCAGAGAAGAGGAGGAGAACAGGAAAAGGGAAAAGATCACTGGGGCTCCCCAAAAGTGACACTCATCTCACCAATATGCTGATAACCTAAAGGGCTAGTGCACCCTGGGATTATCACACCCATATTCACAAAGTGAGCACCTGAGGGCAAAATTATTTATGCATGAATTAACTATTTATTTTATTACCTTCTATTACAAATATTTTACGTAGCTAAAATGAAGTTTCTTGAATACATGTTTTGAATTCTCCTTTAAATCCAAGAAAAGGTTTTAAAAGGAATTTGCATTATACGCAATCCAGCTAAATTAAAAACAGACAAGCCATAGACCACTGAACACTGGTAATTCACCTCAGGCTTCTATCCCAGCAAATGGGTTGGCTGCATATGTGTTTTTTCTGATTTATTTCATGTCTAGCAAGAATGAGAGCCGACTGTCGTCAGAAAATTTTCTACAAAGGCAACCTTTCCCTTATGCAGACAGCACTTAGTACTTTGCTATAGTCAAAACAATCTAATCCATCTAATATGATCAGGTAAATTAAAGTCATAAACTTACTCTTAGATGTGCTGTACTTTTATTTTCACAATATATAGTTTTCTAATATAAAAAATTATTGATACCACTTATGTAGGGCACTTGGTTAATGTTTGTGGCAATTAAGTAAAGCATAGATATTGGGCATAAAACACCAATATCAATGATTCTCCAGTTGTCTCCTCTTAGCCAGAGGTATAGCTCTTCAGCTCAATTTTCCTTTGAGAAACCCCACTGTAGATCTGGAATTATAGAATTGTTATTCTGAAAAACATCTGTATGGCAACCCACTCCCAAAAAAATATATCAATGATGATCTTGAGATGCAGTACTAATTTTCGAGTTTCTATAATTTTAATTTTAAAAAAGGTTCAGTTTCTGTTCATGTAACTGATGCCTTCATTTTGAAAAAAATAACACATTTAAAAATTTTTAATTGCTAAACTGCAATAAAATATCACTTACTGTCACAATGAAAATTACAATATGGTGACTTTGGAGATTTATAATATTACACAACATAATGAAAAACTGCTCTGAATTTTGCTATGCAGAGATCTTGCCTGATAAAGATGCTTAAACAATATATTGATGGCAATCAAATTTTTCAAGCAGAAAATAATTCCCTGAAAGGAAAGCCGGAATTGAAATTCCTCTGGAGATCCAGAAAAAACAATGAAACTCTTGAAGAACAATAAAGACAGTTTAATGAATTAATGACAAATGCAGTGTCTTCTATCAAGAATCAAAATACATGATAAATTAACACATTCTGCAATGATATAATATGCATAATGCCCTAGAAGATTTAGAAAAGCAAAAAAACTAAGTTACTGAAATTAAAAGCAAAGAGTGTTGGTAAACAGAACTACCATCAACTGAATCTTGAGTTACAAAATATGATTTAAAATTTTGAAAACAATCAGCAAATCACTGGCAGATTAAAGAAAAATAAAGCTAATTGAATGGAAAATGCAATGAATTAGATCTTAAAGTGCAAGCTTTAGAATCTTTATCTCTGGAAGAAGAAACACAAGAATTTAATAAATTAGAAGAATCTGTAGTGAAAGAGTTATTCTATGAGCTAGGGGGAAAATTAAAAGCAGCAATATTAGCTCTAAAGGAAGAAGAAAAGAGGAATTAGTAAGAAATAATGCTAATAAATCATCTAAAATTAAAGAACTACAGTTGCAAGTGCAAACAGCTAATGAATTAATCTAGAATAGTCAAATAACAAAAATCAGTATCATGTTTGCAAATTTTTACAGGACTAGTTTTGAAGGTTTTATGGAACCATCATCCTCAGCTGTCAAAGCGCAAATGAACGAGATAAGATATAGTGATTAGATAAGATAAGATAAGAATGGCTGGTCAGGAGTTAAGCTACTGACGCCAACTCTTAATGAAACGAGAACTAAAACATAATTTCCTTAAAGGCTGCAGGCACAGATGGATTGGAATTACGATCGTAAACTAGAACACAAAGATTTTTTTGAATGTGAAACGCCTCTAGAAAGTCCAGTTCACCAATAGAAGATGTTATCTGAATAATTTTGGCTTTGAAAAAATTGAGGGTATTATTTTTGGACCAACAATGCTGGGCAACAGAGGACTTCTGTTTCGTTTTTTCTAACATATGCCTCTTCTAACATGTGCCTCATGTTCCTTAATGCAAAATTTTAAGGCTCTCTTAGTTTGACCAATGTAAATTAAACCACACTGGCAAGAAATCCTATAAATACACCAGGAATTCATATCTGGAATGGGGTCCTTGAGTCTGGAACTCCTAATTTTATTGATAGGAGAATAAACCACTTGAAAGTTAAATTTCTTTAAAATACGGGAAATTTTTTTGTTGTTTGACTATTCTAGATTAATACTTGTTCGGCGTGTTATTCTAGCTTAGCTAATGAATTGTTCAAGAAACAAAAAGATGGAAATGGAATTATGGGAAACGAAAAACCAAAGAAATGCTGAATGGTTTGGAAGAATATAGAATAAATCTAGAACTCATAGAGAAAAAAAAATTATCTACCAGGATTTCTTTACATTACAATTTAATTACTGCCAGGGAAGTAAGGTAGGTCTAGAAACATAATCTTATTAAAAAAGTTTGCTGGGAACAATCAAAAACTGGTAGGAATGATATCTTCAGTTAGCCTTCTAAGACACTATTCTACTAATTTCTGAACTTTTAGAATTTGAGTTCAAAACAGTAGCATTTTTTTGGGGGGGTTCACGTAATTGATGGTTTAATATTGAAAAATTAAACAGTATCAAAACTGCAAAATGTGCATTTGATAAATTTTAATGAATTATCAATTAGTGACTTACCATAACTTACAGCTGTGATTAGTCCATGCCATTCATCTACAAAGAAAACTAGAGACCACCATCAACCATATATGGCCGATTCAGAAATAAACTGATGATCATTTAAACAGATTAAGCAAGGTTGAGACAGTCAACAGGGATGTTGGAAAATGAAATATACCATATTGTTTCTTGCTTCATCTTTTTAAAAGTTTATCACAGAGTAAGACGTACAATTTCAGTTTCTGTACTGTTTTAACATGCTTAATTTTCTTCAGAAGTTGTTTCTGTGTGAACCATTATATACCTTTTTAGATAGTATTAAGCAAATAAATACCTTATTTAATTTTCTATTATTTTTATTGGAATGCATATATATAATGTAAGACACATCATCACTTTTTCTGAGTTGTTGTATTGCTTTTATAGTGCAGTTTAGCAAAGTTTAGTTTTAAAGGAAAATAAGTACTTAGAAATGTACAGCAAATGAATTAACGTACTAACTCGAAAAAAAGTGATGAAGTAGATAAAAGTTTCATTTCATTCTACTAATTTTATAGCGGCTATTACACAAGAATATACAGTGAAGCGTATTTATACGTCTTTTACATTTATAAACTCACTCTTATTTATTTTATTAGTAAACTACTTCTTTCATACATTGCCCAACTTCAGTTATATGTCACTTTTGCTTGACTTACTGTATTCGTTTTACATATTGCAGTCCCACCTTTCAAGTATTTTCTCCAGAAATGGAGACAGAAGAAAAAAACAAAGGCATCAGATATCACAGTCCAATACAGGAGTTGAAAACCAGTTCATGAATAGCAACGACACTTGGAAGGAAAAATAGATATGTTTCTTTTCTTCTGAACAGAATGCTGTATTAAGTGACTAGGTGGAGTAGAATTAACTGATACAAAACATTATGAAAGCAAAAGGCACTCAAATCATAAGATAAAATCTAAATCTTAAAAATTGGATGAGAATACTGGTTTGATGAAAACTGAGTTCTCAAACTGGATATTCCTGCGACAACACTAAACACGGTTATTTATTAAAGAAAAAAAAAGTTTAAGAAAGAGCAGAAATTCTTGGGCAGTCTGCTTCATAGAAACTGCATGTTCAAAATGAAACTTTTCGTGAGGTTGAAGACATTTTGCCAAAATTTTTTATTCAGTGTAATGCATCCACTATTGCTGTGAACAGCCCCATGCTGTTGGAAAGCAAATAAAAATAGCATTTTAATTGAATGTGAAGGAAGTTTGCTTTTCAACTGGATGGCTGCATAAATTTAAACAGCAGCTTGGAATTTCATGTCATATAATAAATGGAGAAAATTAAAATGTGTCATCTGCAAGTGTAAATTTAAAATTACACAATTAGTTCTTTAAGGCTAATTGAACATTGGAGAAAGTGGATATGCAAAATGAAACATTAAATTATATTACCTATACTTTATTGTCAAACAGGCATAATCACAGTTGCTAATTTTAAAATATGAAAATATCAAATGTTTCTGGGAGCTTCTCATCCTGTGTATTACCACGCAGGGCCATTTCAAAAGAACATTGACTTCACATTGTCTTAAATTCACTTTTTAGTGCATAATTACTAAACTATTTATAATGCAATTCTGATGTAAAGTACATTAATATTAAATTAAGTAGTTAAAATGCTATGCCCTTTAGCTAAATTAATTTTGTAATTTTCTTGCACTTTTACAGAAAAAAAAAGAGAGAGAGAGAGATTTCCTGAACGTGCATGAGTTAGCTTGCATTCAGAGTTCTGCTCAAAGTAACATTTTTTACAATACACATCCAGGTATCAAAAGTTAAAAATCACCCCCATACAATAACTATCAATTTAGTTTGAACCTTCTTTTTTCAGCTGCTAATGGGAATGTTAGCCACTTTCACATCTGGAGCTGGATGAGAGTTCTGCTTGATCTTCAAAATTAAAGCATTGCAAAATTCATTACAGTAATTCTTGTTGTTAATTATTAGTTTCTTTAAAGTGAATTAAGAAATCAAGCATATTTTGAAAAAATACTAATGATTTTACTTCACCGAAAGAAAGAAAAATTAAATTACAAAAATGCTTACAAATCAGTGCAATATAATTTTGTTTTGATTAAATTAATTCTTATGCTATCTTAATATGAAATGAATAATCAAAGAGAGAGATTTTACTTTTCTTTCATTTTAAAAACAAACATTCATATGCATTGTTTCATGAACAGAAAAAAAAATATGATTAAAAATTACAATATGTGTTGCGGTATTATAATTTAAAATAGTTACCCTTACTGAAAATACAAATGTAATTCTCTTGCATTTTGTACAGAGGAGTGCATTTAGTCTGCAATAAAAGAAATAACTATGCATAGCTCTGGCTTTTGAGTTTCTTATGGCGTTTTTATTTTTTATTTTTGAAGGAACTGCTAAAACAAATGAAACATGCTTTCATGGTCATATATTTTAATATAGGGATTATACTTATTTTATTTCACTGGCTGATATAAGGATTCTAGGTAATAAGGTTAAGACAATAAAAATAGGACTAGTAAACAGCTTTCATATATTTTAGTATAAATATACTTTTATAATAAATCAAAAATGGCCTCAAAATGTTGCCAGGTAGTTATAAATGTCTTCTGATACCTTCCTAGGCAAAGTTTATCTCAGGAGAATATTAATTTAATCATGATTGAGGGGTAGGATCTACCAAAAGTGTGAGAACCGCTGGCAAACACCTGACTCACAGTAACAAAATAAGTCTGCTTTAATACTTATGTCACCACTTTTTAAAAATGAATAAACACAAAAATAATAAAAGTGTAAATCATAATGAAAACAATAAACCACAACGAAATATTTTGCAGTCCTAACATTATCAATGTTAAGGTTGAATGTCATTATCTTGCACCTCTTTTTACATATATTTATATAACGCTCGAAAATAACTACAATAGCACAAAATTTGTTTCTGCAATATTATAATGCTTTAAATTTTAAAATTATTCAAAACATAATTTATATAAAATTCAGAAACATTTATCAAATTAAAACAAAATTAAATTCTCATGAAGTTCAATATCAAGACAAGCATCACAATTACTTTTTAGCATATATCAGTATTGCATGAATCATAATGTTTGGCTTTTAGGGAAGAAATATTACAAACAATACTGATAATAAAGACACTGAAGAGCCAAAACATTTTAACCATCTACTCAATATTGCACTGCACGACCTTTGTCCTGCAAAACAGCTGTAACTCACCTTGGCATGGATACCATAAATTCTTGGTAGATGACTGGAGACAGGTTGTACCAAATGTTAAAGCAGCAGTCACACAAAGTCGAGATATTCCGACATGGTGCTGTTTGAGTTTTGAGCTGCTACTCGACAACATCCCAAATGTGCTCTGTCAGGTTAGGATCTGGTGACTTAGGCAGCCAGAGCATTAATTGGAATTCATCCTTATGCTCCTTGAACCACTCTAACATAATTTGAGCCTTGTGACATAGGGCATTGTACTGCTGGAAGATTCCATTCTCAGTTGGAAAGACACTATATAACGGTACAACTAATCTGCAACTACGTTCAGATAGTCTGCAACTTCCATGGTCTGTTTTACCATGACTAAGGGTCCCAGAGCTGTCCATGAGAACGTCCCCCAAAGCATAATACCGCCCCCACCAACCAGCCTGTGTATGACTTGGTGTACAGAAGGGAGCAACTCTTCACCTGAAAGACAGCTTACCTTGACATAACCATCGATGTGATGAATGAGAAATCATGATTCATCCGACCAGGTAACAGTCTTCTACTCATTAAAAGTCCAATCTCGACATTTCTGGCCCACTGTAGGCACAAAAGTAAAATGTCTGCTGTGTAGTCCCATATCTAACAGTGTCTGCTGAACACTTGCACTTGGACCTGCATTGTATTGGGCTCTCAGCTGAGCAATTTTGATATAGCAAGCGGGACAGTCTCTGACGTCTTTTTTTTTTATGCTGCATGGATGTCCAACACCATAGCATCAACTGCTAATTTCACCATCATTTATCCACTTTGCATAAATACTAACAACAGCAGCTGGTAAATAACCTACCAGTCGTGCAGTTTCGGAGATACTCGTTCTGAGTCTTTGGCCATTACAATCTAACCTCTACCAAATTTGCTTAGATGATGCCTTTCAGCATCACTTGCAAATGTAAGTGCAAGAATGATTCCTTACTTTCTCCAGCAGCTGTTAAATACCATTCCCATTTAATCACATGCCCTCCACATCATCCAGATGAGTTCACTGAAAAATGTGGAGATGGTCATAATACTTTGGCTGGTCAATGTATTAACATATCATGATACTGCAATAATAAAATGAAAATTAATGCATTTAATATTAAAAAAAATGTTCATAAAAAGGAGGGGCAATTCTTAAACTCTTGCTCTTTTATGTAACAGAATATTAAAATTTAGACAAAATTAAAAACATTTTAATCAGAGAAATATCCATGAGGCCAACAGCTATTCTGAATTCTTCTTTGCTTAACATAATTCATCCTAACAATGTCTGTTTTTTAGAACAAAGTTTTTGGAAAAAGAGTTTAAAAAGTTTCAAAATAAACATTGAACATCTCCACCAACGCACAAAAACAAAATACAATTTGAAGCACATAATTTCATTGCTTTTGCTTATAGTTAGCATGCCACAAATATAAAGTAATATTCTAATCGTAAGAAAAACCCACAATTAAATATAACAAGAACAAAGGATGAAGTTTGGAAGGTTAATAAAATAGTTCTTGTTTAAGACGTAACTTGTGTAGATGCTACAATAACATCAAGAAAAGCAAATATGAAGCAAAAGTTTGGTTAAAATATCTATCTTTGAAAAATGGAAATCTTTAGCTTTATATTTTGCATGGAAAATTTCTGTACAAATTTTATCAACATCTAATTCATTTGAATTACATTTAAATAAAATTTAACATAAAGTGAAAAAAATAAAGAAGGCTACTTATGTGTTATCCTGTCAAACATAAAATTGTTGTCTAGAAGCACAATTTAATGACAATTATGGGAAGACTTACTCACAATATACTCTTAACATCTGTGCTTTCATTTGGTGTAACTCCGATTGGTTCTCCATAAGCCACTTTTCGTTTTCATAAATAAGAATATAAATTAAATGTTATTGCTGTATTCTTTTCTTCGATTTTGAATTAAAATGAGTTCAAGCACTATAGAATCACATTTGTGATTGCACTCCAGTTCATTTATAACCAGTTGAGAGAATAAACATCTGTTGAATTAGGAAAAAACAATTGGATGGTTGACAAAACAGTAATAGATCGGAACAGTCACCTGCGGGAAGTTTGTACTCATAACATTTTAAATAGAGCTTCCGTTGAAATCAGAAAGCCTAACAAAATAATGGAAATCAATGAAAATGTTTTCACAAAGTACAAAATGAAGTGGGACAAATACTTTCTCAAAAAAGGTTATTTAATAGATTGGGCAGACACATTGAGAAACAATTTAATGTAAGAGTCATAGATTAAAGTATGGCTCAGAATTCTGCAGGAACGACTGGTGCAACTATGGCGGGATCTCCGCCATCTTTCATGACTGCATAATAGCCAACTTTCACAGTCAATGGGATAACACCAAGTAGTAAAAGGGGGCTTGTGGTTTGGAAAGGTAATACTTGTGGATTTTTGGGGTAACCATAATAAATTGCTTATAAAGGTACACTGCCTCCCAAAAAAAAGAGGGGAGGAGGGGACAGTTCTATATCTCCTGTTTTGCTGGGCCGATTGACGAAATTCAAATTGCAATTTTCGTGTCACGAAAGTGCAGCTTAGGATATGTTCTAATATAGGTATTTTGACATAAAATCGGGCTTTTTCTGAAATGACATGCTAAATTTTTTCATATTTCAATTCTAAGACTCAAATTTTATCAAAATGCCAAGTTTTGTAAAAATCGCAAGAGCATATTTTAAAAAATTAGCTCTCTAAATTTCAGCTGCTCAATGTTAATTGAATTTGACGTATATTTAATAATATATCTTTTTTTTATTAAACATATTTGATTCCTTCCTTCAGAATTCAAAATTTAGGCTTAATCCAAATATAATTCGCACATTTTTTATGATTTACTTTTAAAATTTGTATTTTTAAATATTTTTTATAGATTTTTTAGAAACATTTTTCTGTTATAACCTACAAAAGTTTTAACATCATCTTAAATTAGATGTATTTCTAAGCATACCTGCAAAAAAATGAGAGTTTTTTATTCAAAATTTCCTAAGGTATACGCGAATTTACATTTTAGCACGTTCTGAAATTTGACGCATTTAATATACGCGATAATAACGAAAATGTGGTTTATGCATTTTGTTAAAATTATTTGGAAGAATGAATGACGGACCTTTTTCCATCTCGTGCATCAATGAAAAAAAAAAAAAAAA
>KK117467.1:0-24568 GCA_000611955.2 Stegodyphus mimosarum
GCTCACATCTGCCAACATGCTCTGCAAGGTATACAGATGCTTCTCTGGCCACCGTACTCTCCTAACCTGTTATTAATTGAACACGTGTGGGATGGGATTAGACGCCGTTTGCAGACTCTACCCCTGCATCGTTCAGAAGACGAACTGTGGCAAATGTTTGAAAGCGAATAGAGAGCCATCCCTCAGGACACCATTCGCTTTTTTATTGACTCTATGCCTAGACTTGTTTCTTCGTGCATCGCTGTCCGTGGTTGTCCTACATCATACTGAACCGAAGCTCTGTATTCTGACTATCATTTTGAAATAAAGATCACTTATTGCTGCTTGCTGTCTCTGTCTTTTTTCCAAATTTCATCATTTTCTGACCACTCCTTCTTGGTGTTGCATTTTCAATGTCGAGCAGTGTACATACCTGTGTGTTTATATGTGTATATATATATGTGTGTATGTATACATAAAACTGTGCATATATATATATAATACATAAAACTATCATAACGTTAAAAAAATTAAAAAATTGGCTACTCAGTCTTGTGGTTGGCAACTATTTTTAATTCAGTTCAGAAATAAGAGTTTAGCTTTGAATATCAAGAAAAAATTATGCATTAAAAGCGACTATACAGGAGAACATCTATTCACTCTCCTTTCTCCATACATCCAAGATTTTTATCATACTAACATCCAATATTCAAAGAATAGAGATTACAGAAAATGGTTTTTGTTTGGCTAAAGAAGAAAGAATTTTAAATTGTCCTTGAGATTAGAAATTAATTGAATTCTTCGTTTCCTTTACTATTAAAATTTGTGTAATAATACATTAAAATAGGAAGCAAATTAATCTATTCATTTTGACATATTTTGAATTTATATATTAGACTAACATTTTATGGGTGTGTGCTACAAGAAATAATTTAAAAAATAATTTTAAAACGAAATTAACTTCTACGTACTGTTGATTTATTACACAGTTAAGGGATGATTAAAAAGAGTTCATCAAAAAGATAATGCCTTTGAATTTTTTCAACATATCAATAGCAATTTTTTCTATAAAAGACTAATCGGGAGTTTTCTTTTTTCTCTTCTAAGCGAATTTTTGTTTAAGAAGCATTTGCGAGTAAAATTTAATTTTTGCTTCTTAACTTTGATAAAAGTCGTCATGTTTTTGCAATCAAGGCCTTTCGATTAAGTCCAGAGCTTTACCAATCATTACAGATATCGATTACGAGTTCACGGCTCCTTTTAATTAAGGTATGGATCCATTTTATAATTCCTCCATTCATTTATTATGCATTTATATATTTTCTCCACCAGAACTTTTATTAATCTAATGTTTACAATATAGTTCTCAGGTTCAAAAAGTAAATATACTATTATTTCATTAATTCATTATCTTGAGCATTTTACTGGAAATAGTTCCTGGAAAACATTGACGTAATTACTCTATTAACATACGTAATTTAAGTAAAACGTTTTATAACTATGCCAGCGTTACTATTGTAGAGATTAATTTTTATTTAATAAGATTAAAATGAAATGTTGGGAACTAGTTATTGAAGTTAGCTGCAATTGTTTTCACAGCATAGATATTCTCCATAGCCAATGAATAATACACAAGTATAGCATAAAATAAAGACAAAAGTTTTATGCACATATGTATATTCTAAGGTTTATAAAATTAGCTTTCATTAAAGGCTGTATTGATGTAAAACGATTGATACTCAGCACAATATTTACGATAACAATCAGGAATTCTTTATGACGGCTTATAAATGGGACGGATGACTATAAATTTGTTTCCTATTTGAATCTCATTCATCATCTTGATGCTGAGAAAATATTGCATAGATCAGCCAACTTTCAACCAGGCTTAAGGATTTCTTGTTGCTAAAATGAATAAAATTAAATATGTTTGAGAAAATCTGCTCATTCGCCCACTACTAGTAATATTTAACATTTAAGATACATAAAGCTGTAATAATTCGACATCAGCAGATAAAATTCATTAAAATTCAACTAGTTTTGGTAGCAAAATAAGCATATTGATCTTATAAAAATATACCTGCATCAGCAGATAACGTGTACAACTTAAATTAAAGATATAAATACAGCACATTTAAACTAATTAAGAAATCCAAGTAACTAAATAAGACACATTCCTATCTAATTAAACCAATTATTTAATTAGTATAAATAACTGCATCAGCTTAATAAAGGTTTAGTTATCAGTAACTGCAACACGTATTACTAAAAAGCAGAAAAAATGTTGAAAGAAAACAGAATAAAATTTTAATCGCAATCATACATTTGGATACCATTGCTATAAAATAGTAACAAGAAAATAACTAGGCAGCTAAATTGTATTCTATACTCTAATTAAAACAAGGCATATGAAATTTTAGCTTATGGCATATGGAATATATTCGCCATACTTATTATGCATATGCCAAATTGAAAAAAAGAATAGATATTAACAGGAGGCAATAAATAAGTGCTTGAATAGTGATGGGGAGCTTAATTATATTAATAAATTCATACATTTTGCTCTATAAAAATTGCGATTAGCAATGAAAGTCATATTTCCATTTATGACTGTCGAAATGAAGATTTCAAAGTTTTTAAATTCATATGAAAAGTGTTGCGCTCACAAAACCTGTAGGTACATGAAAGGGATTAGAGAATACTCCATTTAATTTATTACGGTATTGAATACTTTTAATGCTTTTGAATTCGTTTCAGCTATCGGATTATTAGATTAATGGAAAAATAATATGCATTCATGAAGGTAAACCTGGAAATCATTAATAAACCCAGTTAGTGGTATAATGAAATAAAATAATATGCAGCTGCGCACAATTAATAAGCCTAATGTAGATATTTATTAAGCTAATTAATAGTTCGCAGATGTAGTAGGGTTAATTAATATCTCGAGGTCCATGTCTTTGTTAAAGTTAAGTACAGACTGTGCAAATTATTTCCTTATTAATTATTTATGCTACTGTTGCAGTTCTGATATTAAATTTAGCTCCATCTAAGCTGTTATACGTCCTGTAGGATAAGTAATGCCAATAACATCTACTCGTTTTTATATTTACAACACCTGCTTTTACAAGCTGTTTTCTTTCAGTAAACTATTTTGCTTTGCCTATATGTATATATAATTACAAAACAATTTTTTAAAAACAAAATATACATATGCCTAGTATTTTTTCGCATTAAGCTGCTGACTCGCCAAGGTTTTTTAATTTAGCCAACGAAGCCAAAATGGCAAACCTGTATGCTACATCTATAAAAAAATTCCTCCTTTCGATGTAGTATAATGAAAGTGCTCGTCGTTTTTAATTTCTTATTGTGAGTATTAATTATATCTTTTCAATTAAGTTTTATAATTACAATTACAATTAAAATACTTTGAAATGGTTCATCGGTAAATTCCGGATATAGAAAAGCAGCACTTTTGTAGAAGAGACACGGACTTTTGTAGAAGAGAGGTTTCAATTGGTTTCAATGTTCCTTTCCCTAGTGAGTGACTAGTAAGTGACTTTGAAGTCGATTGAATACCTATACTATTGGAACTATTTTAAATTTCTTTAAATTTCATGCAATTTTTGAGTTGGAGTATGCTTGTTTAAACGTTTGGTTTTAACAACTTTTAAAATTCTTTGTTGCCTTTACAGGATTTTTTGAAATTTATTAATTATGAATTTGTTAATTACGTGTGAGTGTAATATTGTAGGAGAGCTAATTGCGTAAATATTGAAGACGTTAGTCCATAATAAACAGCAGCCGAAGCTGATTAAGTATTCATTTTCATTTCAACTGCCATTTGTGATATGCTACTAGCTCTAATTGCCGTTCGTTAGGTGAAAGGTAGAGATGAGATGTCTCAAGCCGAATGAAGTTTTATGATTATATTGCGGTTTTTTACGGGAAATTTGTTAAAGCGTTTAAAGAAAATTGGTTTTGTATATGTCCTTGTATGACACTTGATTTTCAATGATTTTCCGCTTGGTAAGCTGATTTCAAGAAACTGGAAGGTTCCACCATAAGAAATGAAGTGGTCCACAGTCGTTTTAAGGTTCGGACAAAATAGACGATGTCAGGAATGATGAAAGGGTAGGGGATCATCGTTCTTATAATCCTTAGGTAATTCTCTCATATATTTCATTTCCCATATTAGACGGTATAACATTTTGCAGCACTACGCGCAGATTTTTCTACTAGTTTTTGTAGTTTTTTTTCCTCAACAACAAATTGAAAATTTGTCAATTTTCTAAGTTATCATTTTAAAGTAGATGTATGTCTAAGTATACCAGCAAAAAATTAAGAGTTTTTTATTCAAAATTTCCGAAGATATACGCGACGTTATATATTGGAGCGTTTTGAAATTTGGCATATATTTTTGAAAGCAATAATAACATCAAATGCCGTTTAGGCCCGTTGTTAAAAGTATTTGAAAGTAGAAATGATGCGACGTTTTATCCGCGTAAGCACAATGTAAAAAGGAAAAGGAAAATAGGTTGCCATATATTAAGAAGTTTAAAGAACATTAAAAAGTTAGTAAATCATCGATAAGATATTATTTGTCTCGAATCAACTCCAAAGAATATAAGTACTTTATATTTTACAAAAATTATAATCCAAATATTCAGTAAAATGAGTTACTTCTGGCAAAAATATCCGGTTTGCATTTTCTATGACGATTAAAGTACCTAGACTTTGTAGTACAATTCACCACAAATGTTCAGGAAATCATTTGATCGGAACACGTAGTTGTAGGTGCAATGCCGCGCACTTATACCCATCTTCGTGGAATCGATTTCACAGTTCTATTCGGTGCTCAGGCTTTACACGAGGAACTCCAATGACCTAAGAAGCAACAGGAATTCACTTACTTTGCAATCTTCACCATTTGCTTTCCTGAAAACTGATTGTTATACTAAAAACAACTGTAAATATCTATCGTCAAATGTTTGAATCATCACGCAATTAACTCTTCATAGAATTCGTGCTGCAAAACGTTTAGTGTGTAACTATTTTACCTGGATTTCCATTCTAAAAGACATCACAGACTGAACAATTTCAAAAGTTGATCGTCAGAGATACAAAACCAACTGTCATATTTGAAATCCTGTACCTTCTTTCAGTTTGCCTTGTGGCAAATTTGAAATATGTCCATAATGACATGATTATATCGCTATCAACATTTGATGGCTTTTGTTATCTTTTAACTCATATCGATAGATTTACACGCTGAGCTCATACAATACTTTCAAATAATTACATACAATACTTTCTCTACTATATCTGTAGAGACATTAGGTTATTTTGGAAGCAGGAGTCATGAAAAATGTGCAACGCCTTCGCCGGGAATCGAACCGCGGACCTCTGAAATACCGGCTCAGTGTGCTGACCATTACACCACGAAGGCACGTTAAGAATGTGGGAGATATACCTTATATATCTATCGTTTGAAATTTCTTGAAATATATTGCCACATTCGTACTATCCTCCGAGATACTGCAGAAGAGGGACTACAATTTCAATCACATTTCTTCTGAGTTTTATATTGTACTTTCGGCATACAATATATCAGAGAATACCATACTACGCACTGGAAGGGATTAATCAAAAGCTTTTAACTGATTTCTTAGAGAAATACTTCGTTACCGGAGTAACCAATTGGCAGAAGCCTTGTCTGTTGTATCGTATTGCGCACGGAACACTTTAATTAACACTGCGCTAAGATGGAAGCTAGATATTTAGCTATGGAGAAAACTTCTTTCTTAGTAGAATATTTCATCTTATGAGAGTACATACCAAGTTATTTTTAGAACAGACAAATTTCACACTCTTCAAATTAATAAAAAATAGGCTGCTATCAATATCGTACATAAGAAACCAGCTTTTCTCAGTTACAATAAAATGTGTGTCAAGAATCCCTTTCCGCCCACAGAACTATCATTCGTGCTGTCTTCCTCCAGTAACAAGACGCATTAGTAGAACAGCGAAACTCAATACGAAATATCTCCACAGATATCGTACCTAAGGTATTAGGGAGAGGATACTATGGCCTAAAAACTGTTAAATACATATATCCTTACAACTCTCTTAACATACGCCAGATCGCTCTATATCATCATAATACACTTTTTCTGTACAGAGTATTTCCAAACGCACAAATACTTAGCCAAGCTGTCTTGTAAGATGTCTAAGAGACTAAGAGAAGAGAGACACTAAGAGAGAAAAAAAGAAGAAAGGTTTCTGATTTTAAATTACGTCCACAGGGGCGTTTCTTAACGTTTTGTGTGTTACCTTTATTTATTAAATATCATATTCTTCTCACTTAAACCATAAAATTCCATTCAAAGCAATATCGCAAAATAATTTTAAAGTGAGTATATCTTTAGGATTTCCGATACACAGTTCCGCGCGCTTTAGATAAAAAAGGTTTTTTTCCCTGTAGAGTGTTGCCATTGCATGCTTTTAAATCGCTTGAGTTTGTTTATCAAGAATTCCTTAAAGTTTTACAAAATATGAAATAGATAATAAAGCGAATTGAAAATTCGGGCTTCCAAATGCGCATATTCGGGTAGAAACGTACCTCATTCAAAATTGGATGGCTCTAGGTACCATTGTTTCATCACATTTGGAGAAATATACTAATGCAGATTCTTCATTATTTAATTTCTCTAAACATAATACAGGGCTGCAATAATTTGTGGCAACAGTTTGAAAAGGGATTCAGACTTTTAATGTTTCCGACGCAAAATCGCACAACGAAAACAATAGTCTTTCAGGGACAAAGCCCCTTTGGACTAAATATTGGGACAGTTCTATATATCCCGTTTTGCTGGGCCGATTGACGAAATTCAAATTGAGTTTTTCATGTCTCGAAAGCGCGACATAGGATATGTATTAGATTTATATATAGCATTAATGCAACATAGGTATTTTGACACAAAATCGGACTTTTCCTGAAATAATAAACCAATTGTTTTCCATATTTCCATTCTACGACTCAAATTATACCTAGATATTAAATTTTGCTATGTTTGGTTAGAAATGTATGAATAAATTTTAAAATTTATCTTGGCGAGGTTTTTCAGTTTGCGCCAAGAATAATTTACCTGGTGAACTTCTTAATTTATAGCAACCTATTTTCCTTTCCCTTTTTTCATTGTACACGAGGGGAAAAAAGGTCATCGTTCATACTTTCAAATAATTTTAACAAAGTGCGTAAAGCATATTTGGCGTTATTATCGTTTATGACAAATATGCAAAATTTCAAAACGCGCCAATATGTAAATTCATGTATATCTTCTGAAATTTTGAATAAAAAACCCTAATTTTTTGCAGGCATGCTTAGAAATACATTTACTTTAAGTTGATAAAATGCTATACGTTATAATTTAAAAATCGTTTCTAAAAACTTATAAAATTATTTAATGATAGAAATTTTAAAACTAAATCATACAAAATGGGCGAATTTTATTTGGAATGAACTTAAATTTCGAAATCTGAAAGGAAGAATCAAAGAAGTCTAATAGAAAGAGTTATTAATAAATACATATTAAATTCAATTAACATTGAGGAGCTAAAATTTTAAGAGCAAAAGTTTTAAAAACTGCTTTTACGATTTATACAAAACTTCGCAGTTTGGCGTAATTTGAGTTATAGAATCGAAATATGGAAAAAAATGACATGTCATTTTAGAAAAGTTCCGATTTTCTCCCAAAATACCTAAATTAGAACAACTCTCATTATAAATATAATACTCATCCTTTCAGGTCACGCTTTCGAGACATGAAAAACGCAGTTTGAATTTCGTCAAACGGCCTAGTAGAACGAAAGATATATATAACGGTATCCAATGTCAATTGAATTTGACATATATTTATTAACATCACTTTTTTTTTTAAACTCACTTGATTCATTCTTCCAGAATTCGAAGTTTAGGCTTAATTCAAATATAATACGCATAATGTTTTATGAATTGTTTCTAAAATTTGTATTTTAAAATATTTTTTATAAATTATTTGAAAAATGTTTGTATTATTACCCATAAAATTTGTAACATTATATAAAAGTAGATGTATTTCTAGGCACACCTGGAAAGAATTAGAGTTCTTTAATCAAAATGTTCTCAGACATAAGTGAGTCTACATTTTGAGGCGTTTTGAAATTTGACGTATTTGTTATTAGCGATAATAAAGCCAAAGGTGGTTTACGCACTTTGTTAAAATTACTTGAAAGTATGAACGAGGACTTTTTTCCCACTCGTGTACAGTGAAAAGAGGGAAAAGAAATTGAGTTGCTATAAATTAAGAAGTTTGTTAAATGAATTATACTTGGCGCAAATTGAAAATAATGCGCAAAGACAAACTTTTGAATTTTACATAAATTTGAATTATTTAGATATAATTTGAAGCGCAAAATCGAGATATGGAAAAACAATTGGCATATCATTTCAGAAAAAGCCCGATTTTGTGTCAGAATACCTATATTATAACAATGCTATGTATAGATCTAATACATATCCTACGTCGCGGTTTCGAGAAATGAAAAACGTAATTTAAATTTCGTCAATCGGCCCAGTAGGACTAGAGATAGAGGAGAATCAGAAATGTAAATCAGAAAAAAGCAATTGCACAGAAAAATAAATCGTTTTTTGGGAATAAAGATGTTTTTAAATGGTAAAATGGTGAATAATGATACTAAAATAATTCTCAAATAAGAGTAAACAATTTTGGTAGTTTTTGGGTACGAAACTAATTTTTACCTGATTCTTTATAAATAATCAAAATATTAATCATGATGTTATAAATGTTAGTGTGATAATCCTAGACTTTCAAGCATTCTAAGTCTTGAGAGTCAATTTAACTTTTTTGGTTTGTTATATTCCCTTAGCATTGTTATTAGTCAACTTCACTCATGGCAAGGTAAAAATGGCACACTCACGCATGCTTTAACAATAACAAAATAAGCTATATTTTCATTCTTGAAATAAAATTATCTTTTCACAAAGTGATTTGTTTCTCAAAATTACCTCGAATGCACAACTAATACATTTTAGTTTCAGTTACATAGAAACCAAGAAAAAAACAGAAGATAAGTGAGAGTTCTTCCACATGTGCATGGCGTCGTTCTTTCATCAACCCCACTTCCTTCTGTTGCCAGGTCTTTTCTCTCTACTTTCAGGTAGAGGTTGTTGTCGTGTCCATTACCACATCGAAGAATGATTGCCCGATCCTAGTCCGAAGAGAGGTTGGACTTCTATTTTCCACCCCCACTTTTGAGAGAGAACCCCCGGGGAGTAATCCAGGGGTCTCCCACCCCTCTCCTGTCTCACCAATCCACAGGAGACGACTTTTGGCTCACCGCATATTTAAAGTGCCGCCATGCCGCACCGACACTATACATTTACAAACATGTATGCCTTCTCCGGGATTCGAACCCGAGCCCTTCGGCACGGCAGTCAGAGACTCTAACCACTATACCGGTCGGGCGGCTTCGGATAGAGGTCATTGGCTTAACTGTTCTTCCGATAGGGCTGTGTTGATAGCTTCGCCTTACCGAATATGTGCACGACAGTTAGATTTGGTTTCTATGATTTAAATATAGTAACACGATAAAATAAGTTTAAATAAGTAATTAATTTTTCCTCGACAATTAAGAATTAAGTTATATAGCTTTATTTATCATTACGTATATCCACCTGTTTTCAATTAGATAGAATTAAACCAGCAATGCATTTTTAATTTAGCATATATTGACACATTGAGCAAACCCCAAACTGAAATATAAGCCAAAGAATCCCATTAAAAGTTTCAATGACTGCGAAAGTAGTGAAAAACCGACGAAATATGCTTAAAGAAAAAGGAATACAATTTAATCAATATTTCCTTCACATGATGAAAAAATAAAGAAATGGAAAAATAAAAGCAGAAGATTAGAAAGAAGAAGAAAAGGAAAAAAAATAAAGAAGAGAAAAGTAAAAGAGTGAAAAAATGAAAAACGCTTTCACTTTATGTATAATAAAGTAAATAACGTTGCAGAAAATGCAAATAAAATAGCCATACAAATCCTTAACAAGTGAAAAATTAAGAGATGAAAAGTGGAGGATGAGATTCTTGTAAAGCAAGCATCTTTGTAAAAAAAAACGTATTTGTTTCTGTTGTCTTCTTCAACAGCAGTATTAAATATGAATCAAATATACCAACCACGTTTGGAATTCTAGCCTTTTTATGCATAAATAAACAATATTTTATTAAAAATTAAAAATGTTAAGAGTGGGAATTTTTCAAGAAATGCAATGAAGATTCCTGTGACTCTAGAGATTCTTTCTGAGATTCTGATCTATATAAATTGTGTCACTGTGAATAAAACAAAAGCAAAATTTCACTGTAGCAAATAAGCAAATTTTCATTGTCTTTAGAGACACGTTAAGTTTACTATTTATAGCAATATGAAAACATTAATAATATAAGCAATGCTGTATCACTGATGTATCATTTTGTAATAGATATTTCATACTAGCAATTGATTTATGCAAAACAAAATTGTAGAAACCAACAAACTGTGGAAAGCAAACTAAACTATTTCATTTGCATAACCAAAAGCCATTATGATATTAAACATGCATATCAATTATTTGTTTGAAATATCAAATGAAACATACAAATTAATTAAATGAAGGGATATCAAATGAAACATGCATGTAAATTGTCAAATGATATAGCCCACACTCTCAATTTTAGGGTTTCAAGAGAAAGGGATAAATTTCACAGTGTAGAAATACATTTATAAAGGAGAGACGGATTGATATCATATGGTTTTCTCTATCTTTTGCGATACGGAGTTCTAATTTTTAGCTTATTTTATTTGTTATTATAACAGGTTGGTTACTTGATTATTATTAAGTTCTCGAAGACTGTCCGTCAACGGGAAGGAAAGCGTTTGCAAGGAATGCTTTCGTCTAAGACATTAATATATACACAGTCCAGTCACATTAATGTGACCACCACGTACTTTCCATGTCAGAGTTAAATAACCAATCACAGAAGGCAGGTGGCAGCACAGTGCAGTTGAGCGTATATAAAGGGTGTGTGAGGGCTTCGGAAAACATTTCAATCGTTGGCGTAATGCAGAAACGAAGCGATTTATCCGACTTCCAAAAGGGCATGATCATTGGCTTTCGGGCCAAGGGTGGAAGCATTTCCGAAACGGCTGAGTTTGTGAACTGTTCGCGTGCCGCCGTGGTAAAAGTGTACCGTGCATGGCAAAATGGGACTGTCCAAAATCAGCGACGTGGCAAATGTGGTGCACCACGGGCCATAGATGACAGAGGCGAACGACGGTTGCGGAGATGCGTTCGGGCAGATAGACGGGCTACCGTTGAGCAACTGACCACCAAAATGAACCAAGGGGCTACCAAAAGTGTCTCCCAAAGTACTATTCAGCGAACATTGCTGCGTCTGGGCCTCCGAAGCAGACGCCTGGTTCGTGCACCTATGCTGACTGCTGTTCATCGACGGCGAAGGCTAGAATTTGCACGCCAGTACAGCAGCTGGACGTCCACTGAGTGGCGACAGGTTGCGTTTTCGGATGAATCGCGTTTTATGCTCCATCGGACAGATGGACGTTGGCGTATAAGGCGTGAAACCTCTGAAAGGAACCACCCTGCAACCATTGCCGGAACGGTCCAAGCTGGAGGCGGGAGCATTATGGTCTGGGGAATGTTTTCCTGGCATTCTCTAGGTTCACTGATCATTGTGGAAGGCACAATGGATCAATACAAGTACGCATCTGTCCTTGCGGACCATGTTCACCCCTACATGCGCATTGTTTTTCCTCAGGATGATGGCATCTTCCAGCAGGACAATGCGAGGTGCCATACAGCTGCCACTGTACGTGCGTGGTTCGAAGAGCACCAGGATGAGTTTACCGTCCTCCCCTGGCCAGCAAACTCACCTGACTTAAACCCAATCGAGCATCTGTGGGACCATCTCGATCGAGTTGTTCGCGCCATGGATCCTCAACCGCGTAATCTAGCGCAGCTGGCCACGGCATTAGAGTCGGCATGGCTCAACATCCCAGAGAACACCTTCAGGGACCTATGTGACTCTCTTCCTGCACGTCTCGCAGCAGTCCGCTCTGCGAAAGGTGATTATTCTGGCTTTTGACAGATGGTCACATTAATGTGACTGGACTGTGTATTTGTGTTGGACATAAGGAAATCAAAACATCCTACGAATCTAGTCTTTCAGTTGCCGAAAACCAATCAAGATTCGGATATCTATGCCAAAAGCTTCTAATTGTCTTACGAATTTTAAATACATTTTGAGAATGTAAGAATATACATGACGGTGTAATCATTGTCTGAAATCTGCGATTTATTGTTTTATGCACTTAAATTTGACAGAATGACATCAAAGTCCCACTCCTTTACTTTCACTGTAATTAAAACAATTTGTAAAATATTGTGGAAGTAAATATGTAGAAGTAAAATAAGTAATTTTATTTCTGTTAATAACTAGGGCATTGCTTATGTAGTTAAAGACACATTAACTAAGTAACCTTTCACATACTGAAACGAATGAAACAATTTTGTTCAATAGCCTGAAATTCAGTTACAATTTTTTCCCATTTTAAACGAAAAGTACAATTTATTTTGATGCCTCTTCAAACTTCTTATCTATTGAAAAGTACTTGTCATTACCTTGATTCAGTTTCGGAGAAATATAAAAATCTCTTTCGTCTACTAAAAATCTAAAATCTGTGCTCTGTGAGAAAAAGTACACAACAATACTTCGTCAAGAACAAGCTAAACACTTCTCAAAGTAAGGAAAAACATCTGGAAAAAGCGAATCTCAGCAACTTAAAAAGTCGCTTAAACGTGTAGGTAGCAGAGAAGAGAAAAGGAACAACATAAAGCAGCTTTTCAGTAAAATCACTATTTTTTTTCAACCCACACTACTTCTGTAGGCAAGAAAAGTACAGTATAACCTAAGGGTGATAAGATATATAGCAACCTACAGCGATTCGAGAAATGCTACAGAACGGCTGTTGTTGTTTTCTGTGATGGAGAGAAGGGTTGAAAAAAATGCTAGGATAAGAAAGTAAATGATGTTTTTCTAAACCTTTTGCTCTCTTATACATACGCCTTCAGCGGATATTCTTTGAAGCAAGGTTTATCATAGATAGAGGTACATTCTTTACCAATATTTTCAAAACTTTTCTCTTTTTTATGACCTGAAAATACTTTTATGTCCCCATTATATACTTAAATCATCTAGTTTATGGATAAAAGCTAATATTTTTTAGATAAATGGCATCAGAGTCTACTAGAATTGTTTCAAAAGTAAGAAAGATTTTGTTTATTTTCCGTGAATACTTCTTAAAATTGCTTTAGTGGTAGTAGAAAAACATTATCTTTATTCTATACATTTTACAATAAATGCATTATAAATCTAAAATGAAAGAAAATACATTTCGGTCAGCAGTACAACATTGACTTACTAGAATACCTTAAATGTTAGAGAGAAAACTTGAATCATCTTTTATTTCCATTTTGATCTCTAAGATGAAAATTGTTAGTTATTTAGAGTTTTGCATTAGACTTCAAACAAAATAAAGGACAAAAAGTAGGCTTAAATTTGGCTTAAACCATTAATATTACTACATGTAACTGTTCCTCTGAATAATTAAAGTATATATAAAATGGCAGTTATGAGAAATACGAATACATGCCCTTACGTTAAAGTAAGTGAAACAGTGGTATCTTAAATCTAGATAACAACAAAGAAAAAATTTGCATAACACCAAACATAAAGTTATACTTTATATCTGGTGTTCAATGCATTTATTTAGTTATGAAATGTTTACGGTTGAGATTCATTTCTTTACGCAACATGTGCAGCTGAATGTATAGATCAATAAAGTAATTTAATTAAATTTGTCACCTCTTCATACATAAGCTTAAGAATCTTAAATTTTAGTGCCAGATTAGGTAGCTAAGTGTCTAATATTCCCTAGTTGTATTCAAATTGATATAATGCATATCTTCATATCTAATTAGCATTTTCAGATCGTGCAAAAATTCTCATAAAATTACAAAATAATCAACAAGAAAAGGTATATTTACTTTAGTTAGAAGACAAAATACCTATATTATAAAAGTGATACTTATGACATGGAATAATAATCGATATTCCACGGGTGCGACCACAGTTATTGTTTAAGTACATTGTTAGGGATTTTTCAAAATATGAAGAAATAACAGATTTCAATTTTATATTCGTATGCAGAGTATCAAATTTAAAAAGCTTTAACTCTTTTTATTTTGAGTACAATTTTGCTATTGCTCAGTGCAGTTTAAGTTCTCAAACATCGATGCAGCATCATAATTAGTTTACAGAAAGCCGAATTCCATTTGTGAATTTCACATTACAGTAACTTTTAATATTAATATATATATATAATTAAAATAAACAATTCAAATATTACAAAGTTATGACGGTTTGACCTTACTGAATACAAGTATACTGATTACTTTTAATTAAGAAACAAAAATTTTAATAAAAACTAAAGAACGTCACTAACTTGTCTTGAAATTTCTTTCCCAAAATTATTTAAAATTTGAAACTTTATTGTTCATATTTTATTTATAAATATTATCTGCGTTTTACATACACTGAATTATAAAAAAAACATAAAATTTATTTTTCGTTTCTGTTATGAGTTTCCTGTTTACTGACTACTACTTACTTCATAAACGTTTAATGAGCATTTATACTTTTCTGGACACTAAAATTACCATAACATGAAGTAAAAAGAATAATTAATAAAATTGTATTTGTTTCAGAAATATATCATGATGAAAGAACAAAATAATTAACCCATCAAAAAGTTTTGACGTACATTGCACGCAGAAATCATTACAACAATTACCTATTTGTGGCAATATTAACAGCTGTTATACGTATGGGAATGAATACAAACAAATTTCAATAGAAGTTGCAGGCACTGAAATCCTTGTGGTTTCAAGTTTGTGCCAGAAATCATGGGTACTACTGATTGCCGGACGTTGTACCAGTTTCCCTGTAACCAATGAGAAGATGTTTTCATTTGTCGAGAGAACCAGAAAACATTGGCCAAGGTAGGATTTGAATATTCTGTGTACTGGGGAAACGTAGGACAGAGTAGGTAACATACGGCCTCTCTGTAAACTTGAGAAACGTAAAGTTTTATTCGTTACTGAGGTGTAATGAGTTCTCAAATACGTATGTAAACATATTTACACTGTAACTATAGGATTGTAACTGAAGAAACTACTTTACAGGCGTAAGATGTCTCATCAATGGGTCCGTATTTCCCCATCTTCTAGCTATGCGACGTATTACGTGAATTTACCTACGAATTATCAAGCCCAATCAGCATACAGTTGCTTCGAAGGAAATGGCATAGAAAAAATGAAATGAAAAGACAATATTATAGTAACAAAATAATAAAATAATATTATTAGAATAAGTATGCATATTTATATACTTATGTTCTCATAGAAGTATATGTAAAAATTAATGCTTAGGTAATTAATTACAATTATGTCTAATAATTTGCAATCAGTGGGAATCGAGAATTACATCTTAATGGCACAACCCAAAAGAAGTTTTGTTTTTAAATTTAATATTTCTGTCAATTAAATATTTAACTAGATTTCATGAGAATAAATTTCACCTTTGTTTTATATTAATGATTGGCTTGCTATCTAGAAAATATATTTAAAAACCATAGACCTTTTTTTTTAATTCCTAACTATTAGCTCATACTCTCCATATATCTTGTTCAAATTTTCAGTCGTTAATAAAATACTTTTTATTCATCCACTCAAGTTCAAAAGCATTTTTTTTATCTTGTGTTTAACACTTGTGATGACACTTAATGATAATACAGTTTTTTTCACATATTAAAGTCAGTTACTAATTATTTATTCCTGTTTATCGGAACTAAAGGTATGCTGTTTTTATTAAATATATTATAAGACTTACAAAATAATGACCGTTTATTGGGAATTCTCACGTGCTGTAAAACTTAATTTTTTAACAACTTATAAATAATAGTACATGACCATGATAAATGGGATTGTAATATTTAACAGAAATAAGTGGCAACAGTAGGACAGAGCTCTAAAGATTTTTAAAGTGTATGAAATTAAAGAATTGTAGTTATATAGAGTTGGATGAAGCGGATGTTATGCCCCATTATGTAGCGAAAATTCTCCCCATTTTTCTATATAACGTGATAATAAGATATGTCTAAAATATAACCCTTTAAAATGCCTCTTGCTTCACAAACGGAGATTGCGAAAAGATATTACATTATATCAAGTAGCCTATTAATAATAATGTTTATCTAATTAAGATTTATTATCAAGTAGCCTATTCATAATAATACTTATTAAAGATTTTTTATCAAGTAGTCTATTACTAATAATATTTTTGTAATTAAGATTTATTATGTTATGATTCCTAATTATTATATAGGATAATTATTAATTTATATAATAACTTTATTTATAAGTAAAATATAAAATCTTAAATAAAAAAATTATAAAGAAATAAAATTATAATAAAATTAAATGTTATAACGACAACTTTTCACTACTTATTATTATTATTAGCAATAATAAGTTTTAATTAAAGTAGGAATAATAAAAATAGAAAAATTAATCCACTCTTCGCAGCATGCCAAGCATATGTGGCCTTGAAAAGTGTGAAATCAATAGATAGAATATTAACTGAAGAACTGGACTGCTCGAAACTCCCTGGAAAGGTTCCTTGCAATAATGAAGCATTACAGGAGATGAATAGAATGAGAATTATAGACCACCATTAGCTTCATAAATTAGAAACGAAAAAATGTTAACAGTGTTAATAAAAATTATCTAAAATGTAATTTTTCTTTGTTAACCTAAGTAGGAATTGTCTTTAAATTTTTTGTATATTATTTATTTAAATTTACACTGGTGCAAGCGTATATGATACTAAACACACTGGAAGTTTCTTCTAGTGTTATAATCGCCATTGTCTTGAAATATTAGGTTATGAACAACTCTAATTACATTAGTAAAACACGCTTCTACATTACAACTCATTTTCTAAAAATATTCTAGGTTTACCATTACAGTCTAGTCAGCATACAAGACGAAACCTTCTTAATCTTAAAATAAAGACGCTATTAGCTTCGCAAACACCTCTACTAAGTAACTGTAATAATATTTGCTTTGTTGTAGAAAATGCACTTATAAACAACTTCGTTTTTAAATCCAGTATGCTATATTTAAAATAATTACATACATTTAAAATTTCCATAAAAATTAGAAGTATAATAAATCATAAAAAAAAATCTGAAATGTTTCAGATTTTAAATTACGTCCAAAGGGACGTTTATTTAACATTCTGTGTGTTACCTTTATTTGTAAAATACCATGTTCTTCGCACTTAAACCATAAAATTCAGTTCAACAGCAATATCGCAAAATAATTTTAAATTGAGCATATCTTTAGAAATTTCGGTACACGCTCTCACGCGCTGGAGATAAAAATGTTTTTCTGTACAACGTTGGTATTGCTGGCTTTGAAATCTTTGAGTTTGTTAATGAAAAATTCGTTAAAGTTTTAGAGAATATTGTTACGAATTTCACATTTATTTGGCTATTTATTTAGAACTGTAATTAAAATTCCTTTTTATTTTCCCGTGCAACGCACGCAGACGATTTTTTAAGAGAAAGCTACGTAATAATAATAATAATAATAATAATAATAACAACATGCATACATTTATGCAGATTTTTCATTTTTTAAACTTTAATGCAGAGCGATAACATTTAGTGGCAACAATTTGAAAAGTGAATCGGGCATTCAGAGTGAATCAACGCAAAATCGCAAAACGAAAGTAATAGTCCTTCGGGACTAAATCCCTTTGGACTAAAAATAAAGACTAAAACATGACTTAGCCACAATGCGTCTTTCTAATCCAATCAACTTCACCCATTTCACAACTGAACTGACTTTATATAAGAATAGAACACTCTGAAACTCATTATTGGGGCGCTAAGTAACTGATAAGCAGAAGCCTTATATGCAAATTACCACATAGTTCCATTTTGTACATCTACTGATAGATATAGTAGATTAGCTAGAATATCCTAATAACTCGTATAAATATTTTATATATCTGGCTATTAGGATATTCTGGCTATGTGTACGTCTAGCTACTATATACCTAGTTATTTCATATATCTAACTATTGCGGGTATTAAACAAAGTTAATTTCGAAGAGAACACATGAGATAATAATAAACAATGCCGAGAATTGTGGCCGACAGCAGTTTTCATATTTTTGTGACGGATTATAGTTATATTTATCTTTAAGCAGTGTATAGCTAATAATCGATAAGAAACAGCACTACTTCTCATACTGCTATTTTGAACCCTAAAAATATGTACCTGAAATGAGCTGAAATTTTTAAATGTAGTATGAATTTTCAAAATATGGGAGATATATTACCGAAATGTAGAGAATTATTAAAGAATATGACATTTATGAAAACTTTGGAAATTTTGAGTTTTTACGTTGTTAAAGAAAATGTAAATTTGTGTGAAAAAATTTCGCTAAAGGCCATTTGCATGCTGTATAATATTCCTAAGTATTTAACGCTGATGGAACCTGAATTCATTTATGCTAACTTACATTAAAATCAACTTATGTAAAATTTTATTTAACAAAATTAAATTAATAAAAAAAGGAAAAAAATACGTTTTGTTTAAAGAACTCGCTTCATCTATGCGTGTGATAATTTACAACGACAAGCTTAAACATCAGACAAAATCCAACAATTTTATTTTCCTTTTATAGCTTTCTCTTATTAAGTGATTTAAAAATGTGCAACTCATTTGTATGCAGCAGCCGTTTTAATGTGTGAGCTGTCAACCAAAATTATCGAAATCATTTTTCAGAAATATACCTTTATTCATTTGCTAAGACTGGTATAGAAATCCAATAAAAATAAAATCTTTAAATTTTTTATTCGAGTTTCATTGTTGTGCTTTAATTCTATAGCTGCATAAACAATGAACATTCATTTGCTCTTAAAAGCTGATACGTTCATAATCAGGTCTGTTTTTAATACGTAAATGTCATTTTGATGTATTCAGTAAGAAGCCTCACAATAAAATATTTATTTATTTTTTCAATATAATGTTTAAGCACCATACAGTAAATGGAAGGAAAGTCTAATAATTAAACAGTTATTTCATTGAATTAAGACATAAGGTATGAGACAGCAGTATAGCCCGTTTCAACGTGCAGTAATTGACACTTTTGTAGTTTATAATAGAAGATTAAAAACTGCATTGAAAGAAGACACCGAACATAACACAGACAAAGTTGCAAGCATAAAAAAAGATATTTTGGTGTAGATTTTATATAATGGCTGATGCGAACTTTTATTTTACAAATAATAGATATAAGAACATATCCATAACAAGGCTTCTTTGATATTAAATATATTACATTTAATCATAATATAAATATATATCATAACATAAATGTAATATAAATATAATATATCATAATGCAATATAATATATCATGATATAAATGTAATATAAATACAAGCATCCTTACCTTGGAAAGTATTCTGTAAAAGCTTTCTATTACAGAACTGACAGACTTCAAAAGCTTTGTTACTGGAGTTTATTTAGCTTTGGTTTCCAGTCGGATTGCATTGTGATTAACGAAGAGAGTTACTATCTCAGTAGACCAGAGTTCGATTACTAGGCAAGGGTGCGATATTTTGCGCCTCCCTCCTGTACGGTGCAGGAACTCCAAAATTTGTCAGATTGCAGATAGTCTTTACGGTATAAGGTATTACTCCCGCCTTCTTCACATGCCTTCATACTGTAATGGTCAGCACGCTCGGCGCATATTCGAGAGGTCCGTGGTTCGAGTCCCGGCGAGGGCATTGCACATTTTGCATCTCTCCTGCTTCTAAATTAACCAATGACTTTACAACCGTTCTAAGGGACCACCCATCAAGATAATTTTGAATAAGTTCGTATTTGTAGAAAAGCCTCTCTTATTAAGCGATAGATACGTTAATCTCCTAGTAATGACTCTTCAAAGGCTTCCCAAAAATGGAAGAAAATAAATGTAAGTAGTACAAAATGATTAAACATTTACTGAGGTATGTTGATTGAACGAAAATGGTTTGCTACTTGCTCAGTGAAGTTGAAAGAAATACTTATGTACTTCCAGACGCAAGATAACCTGCCAAACATCATTTCAGAACATACGATCATATTACTGTCAAATCTTTTGTGGATTTCTTTGCATCTATCTGCAGTGCTTCTAAATTCATACAGGCTGTAGAATATATCAGAATATATTATGATCTATTTAGCCATTTCAGGAGAGGATTCACATGCGGATCGGTCTGAGGACAATGAATGTTATATGGGATTACTGCACCTTTCACATCCTCATAAAAACACGCTATAAATTTAAAACCAAGAGAAACAACTATTTATACGACATTAACGAAATAATTCATTATTTCCATTGAAACATTTTATTTCTGTGTAGAACACGTATAGTGAATCATCGAATAGTGCTTCAGTGTATAATAATTTGAAAGAGACTACCAAAAACTGTTTCTTTCTAAGTTTTCACTTAAATCTACAGTTTTATTGATTGAAATGTAATCATCGAGATATCATAAATATTCTCTTTTAATCAGGTGACAATTTACTTCTGCTTTTTTAAGCTGAGGTAAATACTATAATCTTTCGAAATGAATTGGAGGGGAAAGAAAAGTTCCTTGGTATCAAGAAACCAATGATTGTTAAATTTGAAAACATAATCTCGTATCATAACTCTACTCGCAGCATTGTAATGTGTTAAGTAAGGCAAGGAAAAAAAAGAGTAAGAAAAAATAAACTAATTCCTTACCCTGGTATAAATACGATCATCGCTCGGATGTAATGCGGTCGAAAGCTGGCGCAACGGCTATCGGGGTTGAACAGACACATTTTTACTCGATGCACATATCCGGGGAAAACTCAGACGTCCCGAAGTCCGTCTTCTACTCCGAAGAGAATCTGTTTCGGAAAGATAAGCGAGACTCTGAGAGGTCTTGATGTCGCCAATGCCTTTTTTTATATGTATAACTCACAATCGCCGATATTTATACGGCAAAGATCGTGAATTAAATATAATAACAGAATAAGTTTTCTGATGTATGCAGATAGAGATTATTTTCCAATTATTAAGCTAGATGACATATAAATGCTTGCTACATTTTAGTATATATTGTAATATACAGCTACCTCAAAACGCATGTGAAGAATTTATGTTATCATATGCTATGCATGTGGATGTATGAATTTATGTTATGCATGTGCTGTGGAACGTACGTAATTTTTTTTATAAAGCACCTTCCCAATCATTTATATACAGTTAAAAGATTATACTATATGTAAAGTCACTGTTTGTTTTATTACTTAACTTTGTTATTCGTAATAATTCAACATACCACATTAACATAATCATAAAGCAGCCTGGTTAATAAAATTATTTGTATTTTAAAGTTGCTTTCTAAGGTAAGAAAGGTAAACAAGGTATAAAAGAAAAAAATATGCATATGAGTTTTGCATGCGGACGTGTTCTTAAACTACTACATAATCTAATTACTAAACCATGACATGAAAGTACTAAGCACCCACACTTCTTTTAAGATGAAATTTAAGGAGATCCAGGTTCGAGTCTCGGCGAGGACTTTGCTCATTCTTCATGTCTCCCGCTTGAAAATAATCTTATGAGCCTACAGTGGCGCCCGAACTAAAAGATGGTGAACAATAAATCGCCACCACCATGATTTGGCGACTAGGTACCCTTATGGTACCCTTATGGTACCTAGTCGCCAAATCATGGTGAGTCCAGTAGCCCTTTAAAAGGCGGAAGCATTTTCTTCCTCCTTCGAAGATTCCTTCATGGTGCAGCGATAGCGCACTCGGCGCGTATTCGAAATGTCCAGGTTCAAGTCTCAGCGAGAACATTGCTCATTTTTCAACTCTCCTGCATGGTAAAACCTAATGACTCTACAAGCTTATAAAATGTTTGTCGATTTATCGTCAACCAGTAGTTTTCTTAAATACTTTTGACACGCTTACTTAGATGTCAGTTTCCATGTTTCTCTATAAATATTATTATCTCTTTCTCTCTCTCTCTCTCTATATATATAGAATTGGGCGTTTTATTAACATTTGGTGTGTTTTAAATATCATGTTCTTCGCACTTAAACTATAAAATAGTTCAAGAGCAATATGGCAAAATGATTTTAAATTGAGCATATCCTTAAAATTTCCGATCACACAGTATCACTCGCTGGAGATAAAAATTGATTTTCTGTACAGTGTTGCAATTGCTCGCTTTGAAATCCCCGAGTTTGTTAATCAAAAATTCGTTAAAGTTTTACAAAATAGGAAATCGAAAATAAAACCAATTCCAAATTTCAAATTTGGGCTTCCAGATGCACATATTCGCAGTAGGATTCCGTCATTGAAACTTGGATGGCTCTAGGTAAGCTGTTTTATCTTAATGCGAGAAACATACATATATTTATTCAGATTCTTTATTATTTAATTTCTTCAAATATACAGGAACATAATACTTTACAATTATTTTTATTAATACAGGATGATAATATTTGCTGGCAACAATTTGAAAAGTGAAACGGACATTCAGAGCGATTCGACCCAAAATCACGAAAAGAAAACTAGAATCACGAAAGAAAACTAGTCCTTCAGGGACAAAGCCCCTTTGGACTAATTAGATCAATACATAAAACGCGCCCATGAACTTTGAAACTGGATGCGCCTATTACACTGGTGTGCAAAACTTAAGCAACAGCAGGCTTTTTTGCCATAACTACACGAGAAATCAACTCAGAGATGTGAAATGTAGAAATGAAGGAGAGTATTATGTACGTAAAGGATGACGAAAGCATCGGAGCTGAAAAAGCAATACCATGCATAAGGTATGGAATCAAACAAAAACAAGCTTTATTGAACGCACAGTATCGTGACTCATGATTGTCTATCCAAGAGGAGAACAACAAGCACATGTTCCTTAATATGGAATATGCCATCCCCTCACTGCAATGGTTGCTTCGCACCGTCTCCGCATACTCAGAACCAGCTGGTGCAACATTTCTTGCGGTAGGAGTGCCTATTCTTCAATCAGCATCTGTTTGAGTTGTCGGGTGTTCTCCGGAGGATGTAAGCGTGCTGCAATGCGTCTTCCCAAAGCATCCCACACATGTTCGATGGGATTTAAATCTGGGGAGTACGCTGGCCAATCCATTCGAGTGATATTTTCACTTTCCAGTAGCTCCTGAACAGCAAGAGTCCGATGTGGCCGTGCATTGTCATCCATAAAAAGTAAGTCTATGTCAATGGCACCTCGGAGCAGACGCACATGGGAAGGAGTACCTCCTCACAATAGCGATCCCCGGTTACAGACCCTTTGTCGAAAACGTGGAGCTCAGTTCGCCCGTTCAGCATAATGCCTCCCTAGACAAGGAATCAGGACCACCGTTACGGTGTCTTTCCTTGATGTTACTGGGATAAAACCGGGTCTAGACCTCTCTCGAAATCAAAACGGGTTGAGAATTGCTTCTGGTACTGAACCGACTCTCATCAGTAAAGAAGACACGACTCCATTGATCAGTTGTCCAGTTTTGTGCTTTCTGCACCACTGTAAACGGTGGCGTCGGTGGCCAACTTTCAACGGGAGGCATCGTTCAGGACGGCGGGCAAATAGGCCCCCTTTGCGAAGGCGTCTGGCCACAGTAAACCGCGACACTTGTCGCCCCGTTGCTGTACAGAGTTGCTGAGCAATGGCGCTTGCTGACTGCTGTCGGCTTCTCTTCGCCTGCAGGACGATATATCGGTCATCCCCTGCAGATGTCGTCCGCGGGCGGTCACCACCACCCTTTCTAACTGCTGTACCTGTGTTTTGAAACGCTTTCCAAGCGCGCGAAATGATACTTTTGTTAATTCCGAACTCTGCAGCTACACTGGTGAGAGTACGCCCTTCCTCCAGCTTTCTGATCATTCTTCCACGTGTGAAGTCGTCCGGGTGATTTCGTCTAGCCATATTTCACGAGATGACTAACTGGCACTTGCAGCGAATATGTTGAATTGCGTCTCCGTCCTTCCTTTTATTCTACTGTTGAGCTGCACGCGCCGACATCACGCGTTTTGTGTGCGCTCACGTCGCCTCTGACGTTTCGTTCATGATATTTGCATACACATGACGTTTCTAGTGACTTACGTGTTCATTGTACTGATCTCCAGAACAGCGTTTCTGCAATTTCATGGCTCTGTGCTAAATGTTTACATTGTTGCTTAAGTTTTGCACACCAGTGTACACTGATTAACGTAGTTTTTATATATATATATATATACATATATAAACGAATTTAATCAGTGTAATAGGCGCATCCAGTT
>KK117467.1:24715-40593 GCA_000611955.2 Stegodyphus mimosarum
GATATATCTCCAGCATTATACTCCTAGCATACAAGTCATGTTAGATAAACTTTGATAATACTTTACATGTGTAAAAAAAGTATTAAACTTCTTATCGTCCTCTAACATCTAGCAACCTCTAACCACCTCTGAGAGATAGAACCACAGCGACAACATTTTCAGATCTGCGCTCTTAATTACCTGCGCTAGCATAAAACATTCTAGCAATGATTATTGTCGTCGTATGGAAGGCCGATATTCTCTTTTCTGCGAACTGTATCATAGGAAATGAGAAATAAATCAGTTTTTATGTTTGAATTTAGCATTCAGATATTCATTTCGTCCTATTCAAAACACATAATATAAAATTTCTTTCTTCTTTCCTGTTCAGAAAATCAGGCTGAATGTAAGGAACCCAAAATCATTGTACTTAGCATGTTAAGTGAGGGCCGTTTTGTATGCACTAATACGTGTCGCACGGGCGGTAACGAGTGCTTGCATCTTGTCCCGACATCCCTTGGAAACAACTGTGCTCAATTGTAGCTGTGTAGGTAGCGTGTACGTTCTATTATGTGTCTTTAACATGTTCAAAATTATCGAATCGCCCGCCCCGAGTGAGGTACGGTCAGTGATAACGTTTTTTGTCGGCAAGAAACCTGTCTACCGCAGACATTCACTGGCAGATTTGTGAAATTTACGGAGCTACTACGATGAGTGAAGGCAAAGTGGTTAAGTGGATCAGAGACTTCAAAGCTGGCCGCGCCAACGTTCATGATGAGTCCCGCTCTGGTCTCCCATCTGTGATCACAGACTATATAATGGCTTTAGTTGAAGAGAAAATTCTTGAGAACAGACGCTTCACGATAAACACTCTTTGAAACGAATTCCCTAAAGTGTCTAGTCTAAGTCTAGTAAAGTAAAGTAGTAGTCACTAGTAAAGTGTCTAGTCGTAAAAACAGCCGTGACATCTTGGTTATCGGAGCAGGCGGGAAGTTTTTACGAACATGATATTCAAAATCTAGTTTTAAGGTATGATAAGGCTTTAAAAAACTTAGCAACTATGTTGAAAAATAGAGTAACTTATGTAGATTCTGAAAATAAATGTGGTTTTTGAAAATTGTCTTTCGTTTGGTTTTTATTTTCAAACGGCCCTTACATAAAAACCACCCTTCGCATAATGTGAAAGAGTTTACTAAATCTTTCATACCTGTGAAAGAGTTTACTAAATCTTTCATACCTGTGAAAGAGTTTACTAAATCCTCACTCATTATAAAAGAAGCATTAGGGTCTATGGAATAAAATCATTATACTGATATTCCTTCACATAAAACGGATATACAGATCAAACTAGTTTAAAAAAATCAACTATATTTTTCAAATGTTTTCTTACGAGGAGTAATGCAGTTTTTAAAAACGAAATATATTACGATCAAAACGTAAATTTATTAGCTATTTTGACTAAGTTTTGATAATATAAATGTATTTGAAATACCCGAATAATAAAATATATTAATAAATTGTAACTATAGTCTAAAATCATCACAACAGCCAACTTAAACTGAATTTATCTATTAGCAAATTGTTGTGCTAAAATTGCTTTTTAAAACCTTTTTACACTTATGCACAAATTCATTACATAATGAAAATGTTTAAATAAATTTATAACACATTTGTAAGATAAGCGTGTGAATATTGTACAAAAGACAAAACTGAGGAGAGAAACACTCTAAGAAAATTTTAAGGAGTAGAACATATTTGCTTGGAGCCAAAAAGGGAACTTGCGTTTGAATCCTTCAAAATCGATGCAAAAAAGATTTACTGTAAAACGTATATTAATCTACTTTAGCCTTTTGACTAATTTATTTCTGCATATTACTGAGAATATATATAGTAAATAGTACGCAGAAATGTTATAATTATAATACATATAGTTATCGTTAAATGATAATAATATACAGTAAAAAACGGAGACAAATTATATCATGAACCTGAAATTTTAATGTATGTTTCTTGTTTTAATCAGAAGATTTGAGAAAACCAAAGTTATTAAATATACACACACACACACACACCACACACACACACACACACATATATATATATATATATATATATACATAAATGTATTTGAAATATTATATATATATATACACTAGCAGAAGTACCTAATGCCAGTTAAACGTTAGATTAAGGGTATGCATCTAACAACAGAGAGAACGATACTGCTGTAATCCTTCTTTAATAATGATGCAAAAAGTACGATTCATAGGCATACATTTTTTAGCTTGATGCGATATGGAACTCACATAAGAATTTCGATAGGAATATAAAATAATTGCCGCTTATTATATCATCAACAATGGCACACAGTTCTTAATGATTTTCTTCTTTCTAATCAAATGGTCGTAAAAGCTCAAGTTCCATGGAATATTTCATCTGTATTTAATTTTAGTCGATTAAATGTGCCAAAAAAGTTATCATAATTGATCAGAAATCAGTATGCTAACAAACACACAAACAGACATTCTTTTATATATATTCTAGATTTTTAAAACTTTCACATTTTTTACTCTAAGCGAGCAGTAGCAACACTTTTCGAAATATAACTTTTTATTTCCAACGTGCAAGACTGTTACCACTCGGAAAAATGAGTGCGAAAATTAGCGTTTAACGTCTTGGTTGATTGAAGTCATGCGAAGATGGAAACAGATGAAATGGCTTCCCACGAATTTTAGCAGTTACGAATAATGTATTTAATGTTTGACAATGCTATTTTTATTTCGTTGTAAAACTTAGAATTTTTTTATTAACAAGCTGTTCTATTTGAAAGCGAGCAGTGACAACACACCTCGAAATAAAGCAGATTTTTATCTCCAGCGTGCGAGACTGTTGCCACCCGAAAAAAATGAGGGCGAAAATTAGCGGTCTGAGAGTTTTTAATTTATATCTCTGATTTAACCTAATTTTGTTTGGAAAAAAATGGACGCCGATCTTTTTCAGCACCTAGAAAAGAACTGTAGAAACTTTGGTGACGATAGCTACAGAGTGACTGAGTTAATCACGAACAAATACACAGCCATTCTTCTTTACATAAAAAATATATATATAAAATATTTAATTTTTCTTTTGTTCATTATATAATTGGTCCTTTTGATTTATTTCCTACGCAACCAAGAAAGAAAAAATTTGGATTATCATTTATCATTGAAATGAGAAACGAGGATTTTAAATTAAAATAAAATGCATTATTTTCATTCGGAAATAAATAAGCTATCAAATAGAGAAATCAAAGAACTATCGAGATGTTTAACTAAATAATAATTAGGTTTCATTATGAAGCTTTGCAGTTTAAATACAATTAACCGAAGACTGTCCCAATTTACATAATGAGAGTTTTTTTAATAAACACTTCAATTTTGTTTCATCACATCGAAACAGAACAAAATAACAACATATTATTAATACGTATATATTAGAACGAATTATAAATATTAAAACAAGAGTAATTTTGTAAAGCAAATGTGTAATATATTTGCAATTCAGTGTTTTATGCTACACAATATTTTAATATCAAAATATAAATAATAGAGGGTTTCTTTCTTTCCTTGCTTATTTACTTATTCTTCACTTTAATTGATAATGGAATTTACGTGTCGAAAAAAATTTCTTCCAGTCTAAGAATAGGAAAACAAATCTTATAAACTCCACATAACATTTTGCTGCAAAAAGTCTTGATTCTGTTATCGGCACGAACAACCATTTTCTTCTCTCTTTCTTTCAAATTCTTCCTTTTATACCATTTTTTTCCCTTAAAGGAGCTCTTTTAAAGATCCAGAACAGATAGGATTAGTTCGTTTTAAAACCATTACAGTTAAAAGGTTGGAAGTTAAGCTCTTTAGCTGCGAGTTGATAAGAAGAAAGAGAAGTAGAGAGAAAATATCATCAACTGTTCCGTTTTCTTTTTGCTCTTTTTCCCATCGCCCTTATAGCAAGGGTTCAATTTGTTAAACGTGCCAAGACAGGGGACGCTAATACCTGGTACATGCTGGGAAGGGTTCCAAAGTTGTAAGGGTGGTGTAAGTCCGGTTTTGGGAAGGTATTTTGGTTTATATTGCTCCAGTTTAAAAATCTGAATTTGGAAAAGTTTTCCTTTTTATTTTTACTATCTACAGTTTTTCTCTGTACTACAAGTCTCTGGAAAAATTTAACCTTAAATTTGCTTTTTGTGTTTTTTTATATATAAAACGTCTTTGAATTTCAAGAATGCTGTCTTAATTTGCCCTGAAATACATATAGTTTTTTCATAAAAAAAGCGTTTCAGTAGATACTCGAGTTTTGCTTGGTTTCAAATTTGAATTTTGCGTGTTTCATTTCTACATCTTTGTCTCTTTTATACTTTCCTCTGTTTGTTTAATACTTTATGAAATCGCTTTTGAAATATTCGGTTTCTGAAATACTCTAGGAGAAGACCAATCATTACGATAAAATGGCAGCTACGACAAAGAAGATATCAGATTCTTATAATAGAAGTGAACTAAAATAACGTATGTTTGAAGAATTTCCATGTCGAAAGTTACAATATAGTTAACCAAAAGTAAAATACATTTATGTATTTTTTGAATCAGCAAGGTAGACTTACGGGTTATTTCCAAAAACAAAATTAGTAGAATAAAAGTTTTCTAAGAAATTAATAAAATTACAGCTGTTGGATTACGATTAAATTATTATGCCAAGAATAATATATTTAGTAGGCATATCTTGTCTTAATTTTAAATTAATGATAAACACTTTCTTGAAAACTAGCAGTTCGTTGTATTGTGTCAAATAAATATGTTATAAACTACATCAGTGAGCCATATTGTTAAAAAGGAAATACTGATATATCTCGGTAAAAAATAGTTTTATTGATTCGAATAAATTACACTGTTAAACAATTATCTTAATCTGAAAGATATTTTAAGGAAACTGACAAATGAAAGCATTATTGAAACAACAAGTTAAAGACATTAGGCCTCGTAAAATAGCAGTTATTGTCAAGTGGCAAGGAGGATAACTGCTTTGATAACTCTTTAGGTTAAAAAATATCGATCTCCAAAAATTAGAAATACTGCGGTATAAAGGTTTATCCATGGTAAATGGAAACTCGAAAATTTGTCAAGGTATAACGTAGAATTAATGTCCACTAATATTTCGCCCTTAAAATGAGAATCATACAAACCTAGGTTACAGCTACATAAATTTATTGCATTGAAATAAGGTGTTTTCAAAAAGACAAATTCTTGATCTTAAAAGTAGAAATTTAAAAACAAGTCTTCCGTAAAACATGAAATTTAAGACAAAAAATGGTTCTTTAAAATCTTAACTGAGAATTATCATGAAATTTTCCATAAAATTAAAGATCATTATTTGTAATAAAATAATTTTTGTATCTAACATATAATTTCGAATAAATTTTAAGTAACAATTAATCTTAACATATGTCATATACTTTGCCAGGTGTTTCTTCAAGTTTTAAAATTTAAATAAAATTTTATTATATTGGTAACATTTAAAGAAATTAAATATTTAGTGAAAATTACATATTTATTTCAGAACACTTTGCTAACCATTATAAAAGCTGTATCCAATTTATGCTAATTTCCTTTACCCATTACATTATTGAAACAATTAATCTAGAGTTCTTCCAATTATCTTTATAGGTAAAAAAGAACTCAGGAATTTTAAATATCGAAAAGAATTATTTCATTTAAGGTAAGACATATCATATATCAAACAGTTTTTAGGTATTTCCATTTAGACTTACAGGAAACTCCTTTAAGAGTAACGAAGTCTGTAACCAATTTTTCTATGTTCTATGTTTGAAGGGTAGCAGGAAACTTGACAAAAACTTACTTTGCATAATGTGGTAAGGATGTGAAAGAATTTCAGTTTACAGTACTGGCATACGTTTATACTATATCAGAATAAAATAGCAAATTATTACATACAAAATATATGTTTTGTGTGTGTAAACGTCAACTCTATGAAAATGAATTTATCAAGCATTTTTAACGGAGATTGGAAGTTAATCGCAAATAAATTCAAGCTTTTGTCGAACTATTTGAAGTTAATTGCAAACAATTCCAAGCTTTTGTCGAGTATAGTTCTGTTTTAACCTAAATTACAATTCTATCTACTGCTTTTTATTTGCTAATATGCCAGTAAAATCTCTTCTTTTCATTCTTTATATTTCAACAGAATATTTACTCCAAAGGGGCTTTGTCCCTGAAGGACTATAGTTTTCGTTTCGGCATTTTGCTTCGGAAACATTAAATGTCGGTTCACTTTTCAAGTTGTTGCTACCAAATATTGCAGCCCTGTATTATATTTAGAGAAATTAAATAATGAAGAATGTGCATAAATGTATGCATGTTTCTCCCATTGTGATAAAAAGACGGTACCTAGAGCCATCGAATTTTGAATGACGTAATCCTGCTGTGAATATGGACAAGTGGAAGTCCAAATTTGAAATTTGCAATTGGTTTTATTATCGATTTCATATTTTGTAAAACTTAAACAAATTTTCGATTATGAAACTCAAGAATTTCAAAGCGAGCAATGGCAATGCTGCATAGAAAAATCATTTTTGTCTCCAGCGCGTGAGACTAGTCGCGAAAAATTTCGGGTATCATAGTTTAACGAACATATTTATTCTGACCGCTATTGAAAGCAATTTAACGCTGTTTTTGCGTGACATCTGTAGGTAAGGACAGAATAAAGAACTCTTTTCCCCCAAAAAAATTATAAAACTGATTTAAAATTAATCCTGAAGAGATTTTTTGTAGCGTCTGTACGTACGTATCTAGTATAACTCAAACACGAGTAGCCTCAGAACCTTGAAATTTTGTATATAGGATTGCTATAACATGTAGATGTGCACCTCCTATTTTGGTTGCAATCAGCCACACCAAAACTATATATCCAGTCTGTTACTCGGCTCAATGAGCTCAGTTTCTTTATTCTTGTGTGCTTGTAAATTGTACATTATTTGCTTTACAAATGATTGAATTATGTTGTTCTTATCTTCCGGTTAAGAGTTTTATGCCTTTAGTTAACCTGCATGCAATAACTGTAGAATTATCAACAATTTAAAAGTTTTTTTTAAAACTAATTTTTGGTTATGATAGCAGCCATATTTGCTTGCATTTAAAACTTAACAGAATAGTGGATTTGTTGCCAATCTAGAGGAACTAAGCTTCGCAACAACAAAGTAAAATCTTCTTTTATAATTTCGATTTAAATTATCCTTAATTCATTCTGGAATTATCCTTTACGTTATTAGCTTGTTTTTGCGTAGAAAGTGTAATTTTAATTGTAAAAATTGTTTTAACTGCCCTTGTGTTATATGTTTTTCTATATCTTTCAATTTTTAATGAAAATATTTTCAATGTTTATGTATTTTTGCCTTGCCGCGAAGTGAGAACTGAAAAAATTAGTTGCGCATGCGCATTAGGTAAGCGGCGCTGAATCGTCTGGGAAAAACTGTTTCTTTTCTATTTATTTCATTTCTTTTATATATCGTTTTAGATTTATTATAGTATTTGAATAGAACTTCTGGTAATTCTTTAGATAATGTAAATTTTGTTTACTCTGAGTAATAAAATGAATGAGATATAACGTTGTTAAGTGAACCTACGCCGAAGTGTGGCTATGGTAAATAAGTATAGTGAACATAAAAGAGCGCATTTATTCTGTTGTATTTTATTCGCTATCGACGAAGTAGATTAAATTCAAAGTTAACTGTTAATTCAGCATGTTTAAATGAAATGCAGGAACATTGCGTATAATTTAATATTCCGTACAAGGAAGTCATGTGGTGTACACATCAGACTTTTCTAAGAAGAAATGCATCTTGACTAAAAGGAGAGAAATCGTTATATGCTGATAGAATAGGCAATTTGTTTGTCGTTTTTCACATTCATTATCTTTGCACATAACATTATCTACTAACAATATTAGTTGCATACGTCTAAAGTAGTTATATATTTTAGAAGTTTTACTTTTGCAGTATTTTAAATTTAAATTTGAGCTGTGCTATAAATCTTCCAGCTATTGTGAATAACATTTTCTCTTAATCATGGACCCGAAATGTCTGATCCATATGAGATTTGTGTTGAAATAGAAGAAAAATTAATTAAATTAAAAAAATAATCACAACGAAGCTTAAAAATGAATGAAATTTTCAAGCAGAGCAATCACGAATATCTGAAAAATATATGATAAATGGAAAATGAATCTTGCAGTCTTAAAATTCCGGATATGGAGTTTACTCAAAGACAGCGGTTAATGTGGAGTTTACCCTGGTGTAGCGAAGAATGCTGAAAAAATGATAGCTTACGTTTAAGGAATTGTGTCACCCAAAACAGCATTAATCTTTTCTAAATAAAAATTCTGAAGTAGAAGAATTCTCATCATTAAATAGATGCTTTGATCATTTTAAGCATCTTCTGTATTGATCATTTGCATTCCAAAGATCGAACTGTAAATGCTTGAAGGATTATTATTTTGATAATGATGTTAAACCATTCAATATCTTAAGAAATATAGTTCAAATCAAATTTATACCGAGGGAAAGGAATATGAAATCCTCTGAAGGAGATGATGAAAGAAATAATATATTTGCTCAGACACTGATTTCAGAAAGCTAGTTTTCACCTTCTTATGATCAAAAGATGGGCAGTTGCAAGGAACCAAGGGCAACTGTGTATGCGATACACATAGAGAAAACCACTCAAATTCCCATGCAGCAAACCCATTCGCCGGAATTCGAACCCTGCAACGAATTGTCAGTGTTCAGCAATTTTACCGTTTGGCTGCTGGTAGGTTTTAGTTTCTTAGGAGAAGATATCGAAGAATTTGGAAGATTAGTCAAACATGTTAACCCTAAAAATTGATATTTACTATCATTGAAGCATCCTTTTCATCACTAATATCGAAAACTTTAAGTTTACAATAAATTCTGAGGTTACTGTATATTACTTGAAAATTGCTTTAAATGGTTATTGTGTATTACTCGAAAATTTCACTACGTATGAGACAAGATGTAATGGTAAATTATTTAATTTTACATTAAATTTATTACAAAATTTCATAAAAATCGAATAACTTCAAGACTTCCTTTGGTCACTGACCCTATCACATACCATTTTCAAGGTAAAACATTTCTTGTTTACTCTTCCATGTAACAGATTGTATTTCATTCTTAGTTCAAAATTTGAAGAAATTAAAAAAAAAAACTTGATTTTACTACATCATTATAGGTTTCTCTTTTCTTTACTACCTATATTTTCCCGGTTTTAGAAATCCTTTAGTTTCCAAAACTTTGTTAGTTGAAAGGTTTGACTTTGATTTTTAAAGATATGAAGAAACGTTATTCTTTGTCTGGAATCTCCTACATCTCTTTTCCTGCATGCTATCCTACAATACGTTATGGAATGTTAATGCGAATTTCAATCTGAACAACGGAGTTTAGCACTCATTCTGGAAGTATTCCCTATTCTAGGAGTTTCTTCTGGCTAGGTATCCAGATTGCATTTATTTACATAATTTTAACGGAAGTATTACTAGATATATCTTTTCAAAACTGGTGGTTTTAGCTGCTGACTGGAAAAATTTAGGAAGAATTTATATACAAATGTTCTCTTTCAGATTCTGAGATAGAATTTAGTGAATCTGGATTTTTTAAATTTTATTTTTGATATAATCAAATCCGCTTATTTGGATAAATATTAAAATTATTTTAAATTTAAAAGCATATTAATAAAGGACATCAACACACATATGTTAAATGTTATATTTATGATAATTAATGCTCAGGAATAATTGTCATTAACAAATGCAAAATAAAAATTTTCGTTAATAAAGGCTACTAATTTTTTTTTCTTTTTTTTACTTCCTTGTACGAAGTAAAGTAGTATTGTAATCACGATAAATTCAGGGTATCATATTTCAACGAAAGTACCCATTTTACCGCTATCGAACGAAATTTAACGATGTTTTTGCATGACATCTGTACGTAAGGACAAAATAAAGGACTCTTTTTGCCCCAAAAGGATTATAAAATTGATTTAAATAGGATTCGGAAGAAATTTTTCATGACGTTTGTACGTGCGTATGTATGTATGTATCTCGTATAACTCAAAAACGAGTACTCTCAAAACGTTTAAATTTCGTATATAGCAGTGCTATAACATGTTGTTGTGCAACTCCATTTGTGGTTGCAGTCCGCCTCACCAAAAGTATATATATATATACCCACTCTGTTACTTGGCTCGGTGAGCTCTGTTTTTTTATTCTTATATGTTTGAAAATTGTGCATTTTTTTACTTTAAAAATGATTGAATTACGTTATTCTGATTTTCTGGTTAACAGTTTTATGCCTTTAATTAATCTGCATGCAATAGTTGTAGAATTATCAACAATATAAAAGTTTTTTAAATGCGGCTGACCCTAATTTTTGTTTACCATAGCAGCCATATCTGTTTGTATTTGAAACTTAGCAGTATAGTGTGTTAAGTCAGTTTCTGCAACTTCAATGTTTTTTTGCCAATTGGGTCAAAAGTAAACTTTCAGTTTTGCGCACCAAAAAATCTGCCTTGTCACCTGCTGGTCGAATTGCCTGTTTTTTTGTAGAAACTTTAATTTTAATTGTAAAAATTGTGTTTTTTTTTAATTGTTTTAACTTTCTTCTTCAGCTGCTATCTTCCTCCAAAAATTAATTTCTGTGCGAAATTTGAAGTGCTGATTACAGCTCAACATGGATGTAATGTTAGTAGAGATAAATTAAAATAAAGCAAAAAAGTCCTACAAGAACATTATCTAATTTTCGTACAGCTACATAATAGTTTTAAATCAATAATACAATTTTAAAACTGAATTAAAATTTTGTAAACTTTACTTAAGAAAATAGCAACTTCTATTTTAGCTGTTCGTTAGGGAGACTTGATTTGGAGGTATGTCTGCGCTAAATTATGTCTTAACATAAGAATTAGCATGAAAAACTCATTTTTAGTTTTGTTTTTATACAATGTGGTTCTTTGTATAACCTGAGAATAAACATACTAAAATGCGACTAATATAATATCCGAAACAAAATAATTTAATTAATACAAACATCATCAAATTTCAAGAAAATTTGGCATTTGTTTTATTTTTATTTGTTGACGACTATTTAACTTCTTTATAAGAAATCACGTTCTTGAATCCAATTTAATCGGTAATGATGCCCAAAATATTACAAGGAGAGCCGAAAGACCATTTAATATTTCAATCTAAAATCCTGATCATTTTCTCGGAATTTAATAACGAGCTCTTACAAAGAGAAAATGCAATCAGTACCCAGAATGCGTTTTCGCAAAATCATTCAATAAACTTAAAAATACTTAATTTGTTCTTTTTAATTGCGACTAGGAACATTTTCTACCTCGAAACATTCTTTTTATAGCAAATAGTATTTCACTTCGTGTAACCTTACGCTTGTCATTATGGGTATAAAATTGAATTTTCAAAGAAAAACTCTGAGCCTGAATATAACGGGTAGGAGTGAAGATAGCGGGTGGGGGCATTGCTGAACTTTGTACCTTTTGAATAAAGACTGTAATTACTTTTCTTCGCGTAAGAAAAGAGTTCCCCCTCGGTCGCTAATGATGCCCTTTTGCACCGTGACGTCACATCATCAAAGAATCAAAAAACGGAAGAAACTGGCCATGAATAGGAATTTCGTGAGAAGCATGCTTAATTATGTATGGGATAGAAACGGCTTTTTCTTGCTGCCGGAACCTTTTACAGCTCTTAGGGTCTGTCATTATCATGACAATGATTTTAAATGAAAACCATCGGAACTTCCCAAAGAAAAATGAAATTAATTGTTTTTGACTTTTTTCCGTCTCAGTCGTAAAGTAAAAGGAGGAGAGGAAAAAAAAAGTGCCCTTTATATTTACAAAGATTTAGAAGTTTCCAACATAAAAAATGTAAATAATAATACATTTGCTAAACAGCAGATACGTAAATATATCATGAATGTAACATAATTGCTTTTAACTGACACGAGCTTTACAAAAATTAGAATGGTATGCACACAAAAGAGTTTTGTCCCCTTCTGAATAGAATAAAAGCTATGTGATTTGTTTTCTTTTGTAGAAAATGGGAACAGAATAATTGTATTACACCCATTTATATCTACCGTTTCCTGAAATTATTCAAAAGAATAATATTATTTATAAATAATAAATATTTTTAAATTACAAGGCCATTTTATTAGTAAACAAAGAAAACAATATTGTAATTAGCAAAAACGCATGGTAATGCTTAGTGTCCACTCTAAAAGCGGAAGACATGTTCTAAGGTTATTAAAACTTTGTAGTTGACAGTGCTAATATTTGAGTGGAAATATTTTTGATCAGATGAAAAAGGGAATAAGCTCGCTCTGCCGGAGTTTAAATGCTTCTACTGGAAGGCATGGAAAATGGATTATGCATAAATTTTAAAACATTTTAAAGTAGGTAATAAAAAACCCTTTTGAAATTCCTGTTTTCTTCTTGCGTTATATCATTTAACTTCTGGTTGCAGCAATTATAATTCGCTTCCAAATGTTAGCAACAGCAGTAGCAAATTTTGGACACAGTTGAAATGAGTTCTAGAAAGTTTGCGTTGCTAATTTTTCTACTTTATTTCCTCAGGTTTTCGTGTTACATTCTTAATTTGTTAATTATTATCCTCAATGTAAATTTATAAGCTTTTTGTAACACACTGTAAGTAATAATAAGAAACTCGACAGACATACGAAAAAAAACGCTTTACATTCAAAACATTTATTGAGTTTTGCATATGTTTCTCATAATTGATTGAAAAGTTACATACATTTCAGTCATACTTCGGGAACTCGAAAATTTCGCACATAACAGATTCACTGTAATGACTGTGTAAACAGTTTGTCTTTCATGTCTAGTAAATTCGTTTTAAATAACGTTAATAACAGTTCAGGCTTTCCTCTTATTTAACGCGTTGGCAAATTAATTCATAACTATCCTTTGCAGCAATGAACGACTCTTGTCAATGCATATACTCTAGGATCACCGACGTTTATGTGTAAAAATGAAAATCGACTCTAAATAGAGGCCATATAATTTAGAGGTTAAAACTTTATGCTGTCATAACTTCTATAGCGATGTAAATACATATAATAATAGTTCCGTTTAGTTAGTAATATATAATAATTAGTAAAATAAAATATGCGAACTCATTTACAACGGAAAAAATATAATTGCACATATATAGTTTAAATTAATTTACGTTTATACATTGTCGTGTAAAGAACAAGTAAATTTCCTTATTCTTATTTTTAGCTACGATCTGTATGACCAGTTGTCCCATTGTCAGTTGTTGATTATATGATAATTAATAATTTTTAAGGAAAATGATATTTTATCATCATTAAAATATTAAGAAACAACAAATATTAAGAACAACATGCCGTGATTGAAAATTTCACCTTATATTTGTGAACATTGAATTTCGTATATCGTCAGTTGTACAATATCGTCTACTTCTTCGTCAAAAATTGCTTTTTACTTGACTTTTGTTTAGTGCTTTAATGGCTTCTCCAGAAAACAATTTAACTGAAATGATAATTTCAGCATCATATCTGACGAGGAATGAATCCTGTCCTGTCCCAGTTACAAGTGCTGCTTGATTCACTTCTTTAGACAAGGTTGTATTAGGTTAATTGTTAGCAGTAAGGCAGCTCTAGGGCTATCTAGCGATGAGGAAGGATGCCTTCGTGGAGGACGTTTTAAGGGAAATTGTTCTTATCCATATTACGCATACTTAAGATCACATAAACTAACCATGCAGCCTGCGACCTCATTTGACGACGATTCACTATCGTTCTCACAATTTTAATTATAAAAGCAGCTAGAGATAGGAATGGCTAAATCATCCTGCAAGATGTCTTAAATCTTTGCATTTGAAGAAAATTATTACCAGCAGTTTTAAAGCAAAAATGTTCATTGATTACATACACCCGAACATCCATAGATAATGGATTTTCAACCATTTTAAATACTTTGAATTATTCGATTGAAGCACTGAAGCGCATTTACGCAGGGACAAAATTATTTTCACTTCATTCAGACCAAGAAACCTTTCAGAGCGAACCGAGTTGTTATTCATGAAGATAATGGCTAGTTTTTCTTTACAAAACTAGTTGTTCTACTTCCCATCGTATTTATAAAAGGGTTCCTTATTATTTAAATTTTAACTGGATAACTCTGAATTACTGGTACATTTTTTAAACCTTTTTACGCATTTGAAGCTCGTGGAATGCTTCGATTCACCTATGCCTGAAATCAGAAATTTTCAGATCTATCACAGCCAGTTCCAGCTTAAACAGAAATGTATAATTCTATGCGAAGCGGTGTAAGAAAGGTCCTAGCAAGAATATCTTTCCTCTGTGCCTTTTCTCTCCTCCCTAATGTGTCATTTTGGACAACTATTACTTGTAAAAGTAATAATTTCTTTTATATTGAGAATGTTTTTGCCTCACAATTTTCAAAAAACAAAAGGAGTCATTTTTTCCCAAACGCTGTCATGGTCCCTCGAGATGTCCGTTCATAGTATGACAAATGATTCCACGGTATTCCTTACAGTATGTTAGCCGTTCTTCGTTCTATGAAAAATAATTTTATACTTATACTGTTGTCATTACTATTACTTTAACCAACTCATATATCAGTAGAATCAACTCATATATACCGTAAGCTATCTTTTTTTATTCATCTACTTTTGTAGCTCACATTCTGGTAAATTAATTCTGCAAACCTTTTTCTCAAAACCGAAATCTCATCTCCCTCAAAACTGCTAACATTTAATTTAGCATATATAGAATTCACAGTGGTCCCTTGTCCCTTTGTGATATCTATTTGCGGTTCTTGCGCTGAATGATTTTGATATTTTTTTACCACGCCCTGAGAGTTTATTATTCCGATTTTAAATTTTCACCATCAGGCACAGCATGTTTAAATTGACGTGACAAAGAATCATAAATCCTCTAATATAACGGAGAGTCTAATTTAAATAACTCTTCTAAACGTTTTAGACGCATATAAAAGATGAAAATTATGGAAATGGATAAAAACTACGTCCAACTTATCCAAAGAGAAGCCGCAGATGAAGAAGCATGCGATGTAACGTTCATTTCTCTCAGTCGAGAGAGATGATTTGATTCTGCTAACGAGGACAAAGTTATATATGATACTTCCCTAACGAGGGTTAGGTTGCAACGAGGATTAGGTAATTTTATTTACAGCTATTAATTACTTAATCACTTTCGTTAATTTAAAAGGCTATAAGTTGCACTCTACTTGGTTCCTTGTACGAACTAAAGGAAGTCTTGTAATCGCGAAAAATTTCAGGTAGAGCGGACAGAAAGACCAATCAGGAGATTAAGTAAGATGATGTAGGGTAGCACATACGCAGATATGCAGGTAGACGTAATGGGGGAGAGTCTGAGTAGTATAAACCTGTTGTCGGTGTAATATCAGTATTTCTGGCAAAGAGATTGCACGCCGTATATCAGTTAAAATCACACCGAGTTGCTGCCTCAGCGAGAAATGGCGAATAATCAATTTGTTAGACGACATCTGCATGCTTTTACCCGAGGTCGAATCATTGGGAAGTTGGAAGAAGGCCGCAGTGTGGCTGCAGAGTTCGGAATTGCTCACAACATCGTTTCACGACTTTGGAGACAATTTCAAACTACAGGAACAGCTATCCGGGGGTTTAGTAGTGGTCGTCCACGAGGAACCACACCCGCAGATGACCGGTATATTGCCTTAGAGGCCAGAAGAAACAGGCGGCAGACA
>KK117467.1:45643-63366 GCA_000611955.2 Stegodyphus mimosarum
GTTCTAACTTTAACATCAAAATGCACCGGTAAAAATATAAACCCTTTAAGTTAAGAAATACACGGTATTAAATGTTTTGATTTGGAAAGCTTTTGTAGAAAGTTATATTGAAAAAACCGTCTCGTCCTTAATTTTTGAACACCAGTGTATGTCATCCTGCACGCTAGCTGAATTGCTTGTTTCTAAGTAGAAACTCTTCAGAATTTAATTTTAATTGTAAAAATTGCTTTTTAAGTGTATTTAGTGTTTTATATTTTTCTGTATTTTTTATTTCTTAATGAAGATGTTTTGAAATTTTATGTGTTTTTGCTTTGCCGCGAAGAGAGATCTGAATTATGGAATTAGAAATATATATTTAATGAAAATCGAGGAAGTGAGTTTAAATGAAACGCAGCAAAAAATATGTGCAATTTAATAGGCGGTACATGGAAGTCATGTGGTATCCGTATCATATACTTTTATTTACAATTTTAGTTATTATACTTTGTAAAGTTTATAGTTTTATTAAATTAATTTGCTGTTATAAATAAATTCCTTACACAACGAATTGGAAAACACGTCAAAGCCATTTTTCGAACGTAAATTTAAGGCTATCATTAAAAGCTGAATTTAAGATCGTTATCATGAAGAACATTTTTGAATTGTTTATGCAATCAAAATTATGGAAGAATAAGAATTTTTAACGTAATGGAGTTTCGAGAAATCTGTTATAAATATGCATATAGTGATATACACCATAAAATACTTTGAAGATTTGGGTATTAATTGGGGTATAGACTGCTGAGAAAACAAAGCTACCGATAACATTTAATGTTATAATTAAAAAAATCATTACTTTGTATTTTATAAATATATAAATATTTTATTCCTATAAATAAACATTTGGTTTACTTTATTTCATATGTATAGTCTGCAATGCATGGAGATTGTCTGTTAATATTCAGTTTTATGTTATCAGTAATGCTTTCAAGCAACAACAAGTATTTCTACAGATGTTTAATTTTCAGGAACACATAAATTGTATGTGGCTATACAAGTGTGCACAATGCTAATTTTAGCATAATTTAACAATGGAATGCAATTCGTCTCGTTTTTCAGTTTCAGCAGTATGGTGGTTCCGTGGTTTTCTTGTCAGATTTTCTGAACCAGGTTCACTTTCTTCCATAAAAGTATCCTTTATACTTGTCACTTAGATTTATTTTTATTTAGTTAAGAGATACAGTTTCAAATCTCTTACGTTTTTTAAATTAATTAAAAATGCTAATTGCAAAAGAAAACTTTGACAAATAAGCATTTAATTATTATATTACATATGTAAGGTTTTAGTTAAACTAACAAAGTTTTATTTTAATTTAAATCTTTCTATCCCTTCTCATTTTCAACTTCCCGTTAGAAGAAGCGAGCGTTTTCAGCTTTATGCTAATTTGATTTAAACCAGAGGTAGAAACCTCTCACTGTGAGAGAGCTTTTAATCTCAGACCACGATCATTCTATTCGACGTTCTCCTGACTAGCTAGCATTTAAATTCTAAGCCATAGTGCTTTACGTGATTGCTTATTGAAATAATTCCAAGTGCGTCAGTATTAGTAAATCTTGCTACGCACCATTTAGTTAGAGGACAACCTCGCGTTATATCTCTGCGAGCGACAACTACTTAATTTCTATTTAGCTTTAGTTTTAAATTTATCTGATTGTTCATTTTGGACCCAAGTGTGGTCTTTACTTTCTGTATCCCTCTCGAGCTGTGGTGTGTGGTTGTCCATAATTGTGATCTAATAAAAGAGGATTTTAAATCCCTTTCAAGTGCAGTTATTCGCCAACTTAATCACAGTATCCGACCACAGAACATAGCCGCATTCAGCTCCCTGTTCAAGATCAGGACTTTAAGCTGTTCACGAAGATGTTTGCCAAGAATATGCACCGAACACTCAGTCCTGACACATTTATCGATTTGGCAAAAAAATAATTTCGGTTTTTTAGAAAAATCACTTTTTCTATATAAAAATGAACTATAATCGTTCAAGTAGCTTTCATTCTGTTCCATGACCTTTTGCCATTTTTCTGGCAATATCATGAATTCCCGCTCTGATCTTTTTTCGGCAAAAACTTCAATCAAGTCCTATGTGAGGTCATCGTTATTACTGATACCATTTAGGAAATTATGCAAACTTCGAAATAAATGACGGTCAGATGTGTCATGGTCTCGGCTATATGAGGGATGGGACGTCACATCTCAACCAAGCTCCAGTAATTTCGTACGCGTTGCTAAAAGATGTGTTAAGTCTCGCATTGTCGTGGTGAAAGCGATTGCTTTGCGATTTGCCAATTCTGGATCTTTCCCTTTGATTTTTTCTTCAGTTTTCCATGGTATCGGCAGCAAACATCTAACTTGATCTTTTAATCGCTTGTAAGCAGCTCAAAACACGCAATACTTTTGTAACCCCACCAAATTAACAGCATGATCGTTTTCTTGTGAAATTCAGCTTTCAATCTGATTTTTGCTGATTCGACATGCTTGGACTATAATTGTTCGACAAATATTATTGTAAACGATATATTTTTTATCATTAATAATAATTCGTTTAAGAAAAGGGTCGACTGTATTGCGTTTGTAACGTATATCGTAAATACTGATTCATTACGTTAAGTAAATTTCTTTCTGTTCATCCGGGAGCTGAATATTGAGCTTCTTAACGAGTCTTAAGGTATGTTACGTAATTTTCAATTGGCTGTGTGTGATACATCTAACCTTCTTGCCTTCTATCACATAGTTTTATGACGATTCGTTTCAAATATGGCTTTAGCCTTGTCCTCATCAACGTCCGAAGATCGGTCAGAATGTTAATCGTCTTCAAGTGAAAAATATCCTGAATGAAATTGTTTAAACCAATTCTGACACAAATGTCCTGTTAAGCAGTCAACTGCATAAACTTAACATATCTCTTTCTTAGCTTGCTCTCCTTTGCTGCCTTTATGAAAATTTTAAAAAAATAAATTTATGTCGAAAATGTTTATTTTTTGAACCCACGTTAAAACTGGCTGCTAACGTTTGAACAAAAATGCACGGCATTTTTTCTATAGCAACATAAAAGTGTCAGCTGCCACATCTCAACAGTAAAAAAGAAATAAGATTGACAGAAGGAGCAACAAAACGAAGCTAACGTTGTCTATTGGTGAAATAATGTAACATAAAATTTTTCAAGTCGTATCAACTTGTATCCAAACTAAAACTGAAAATCTTAGAATTTGGAAAGTAGCGAATATCACGTCTATCACTTTCTCCCAAGACTGATATCACTTATAATTTGATACTTGTTACTTTACTACGGCTTCCCCACTCTAGTCTTAGCAATAAAAGGGAAATTTAAAGCGCTATATGACTATGGTGCTCCTTACTAGCATATATGCAGACACCGAACATTTATGCTACAATCAGCAGGCTCATCTGTCTCATTTATATACTATGATAAATTTATATCACATAATCGTTATTTATGCGATTTTTAGTTAATATGATAAACATTATTAAAATTTTAATAACCTTGTCTTATTAAAAAGGAATATACATTTTCCTAATTACATAATAAAAACATTAAATTAGAGGAATTGTAATTAAATTAATTTTTAAAATAGGAGGATTGTGGTAGTAAGACATATTAAAAATCGCTTTTGAAGAGAAGAAGAGTAAGATGTTTGGCAGAATATTTTAATTTATGAAAATAGTACTCGTTAAAAAAACTTAAAGAAACGCTAGTTTTATATGTGTATATTTAATATGCATTTTATGCTTTATTAAACATTTTGTTTAAAAAAATCCATTTGCAAAGTGCCTATTAATTTGAAATCAGAAACGTGGCTACAAATACTTTAGAGCAAGGGAATAAAAACAGTAAAAAATGAATCATACTGTTATCCGTCTTTCAGAAGTATGGTGCTGTAGGGATTTCTAATGTTATTTACATCGAAATTGTTTTATGGATGTAAGGAAATGTTAAATATTCATTCCACTTTTAACATTTTCTATAATTTTCGAAGAGCTAGTTCTGCACATTTTATAGAGCTTCCCTTATTGCTTCAACAGTTTTTACCTACATACAGCCTTACAGCGAGCATTTTAATTTAAATAAAGTAAATAATGTGAAGATTATTTACATCGTAGACACTGTATTTGTGAAGTAGACTGTAACTAAAAAGTTGATTTGATGACCATTACTGAATTGGTAATAATATTAAAATTATAATTTATAACCATAGTTTATCAGCAGTCTACAATATATTTCTGTGTTATTTTGCTTAAACTTTAAATAAGGACCATTTCTCTTATTGACTTTTTTACTTGTTTAACATTCTGTAAATGACAACGAAAAATTACCTTTAGATATTTTACGAACAAGAATTAATTTCCGGTTTCATCGCTCACAGTCAGTTCCTCAGCGAATCAGATAATGCCTCCGACAGCAACGAAAGTTAATTCAGTTGTTAATCGAATATACTTAAAATCGAACGTTCTCCATTTCCATCGGTCAACAGCAGCTACGTGAAGTTAATTGCTTCAAAATTAAATTAAGTCTTATCCTTTGTGGGCACGCTATCTCCCTATGATACCTGATCGAATTTCTGGACTCTTCACTAACTACTATTCTATTGTCTTTCATATTTTGTTCCGTGTGGCTGCGAAACTGCTCGAACAAATCTAAATATTTAGCTAGTGAATTAAGTTTAGTTTGTTACCTAGTTGTATATTTCAAATACTTTTATGCACTCAGACTATAAAGTGATATATTTGGCAAAGTTTCAATAATTCAACAATTTGATGAGCATATTTCTCAAGAGAAAATTATCAGCTCTCAGAGAGCAAAACGGAATTCACGAATATGAGTCAATATTAAGTATCACTTAAATTAACAATAATAGTTATATAACATTTGAATAAATATATTAACGAAAACGTCAAAAATGATGAATAGTAAAATTTATGCAAAAATTGATGTTTGATTTGGTTCATTTCGGATAGTTTCAGGATTTTAATTCAATTCTAATACTTATATATTAATTATTCACATAAGTTATTCTGCAATAAAAATTAAAATTATCAAACATTTCTGGATACTAATATCCATACAAGCTTTCGATTACTTAATACTGTATTTCGCTGAGTAAGTTGGAATCATGAAACTTAAATTAACAAAGAAGGAAAATATTTATATTATGATATTTTTAAACTTATAAAATCCATTTTGTAAAAATATCACGAAATCTAAATTTTTATACCTTTCCGTCGGTCGCTAGAGCTATGTGCAGCAAACGTTTATACCATTAAAATAATTAATTCCTATACAGAATGTTGACCGCGATATTATTTTTTAATAATCGCAATATAATTTTTTTATTATGTTTTTTTTATTTTGACCGCGATATTATTTAAGTTTTGAGATGATGTTTAGAGAACAACTGAATTGAAAATCGAAGTGCAATATTATTGCATTTTCAGATGACTGTAATATCAGGTTAGAATTTTTTCTTATATTAATAGATTAGGATTAATAGATTTAGCTGCGAGCATTACTATGCAGAGCATCGTGAAAAATATTAATCCAGAAAGGATATATATTTTCACAGATTCTTATATAAAGTTTGCTATCTGGAAGACAATGATAAGTTCAGTCCTGGGATTTAGTCAACATGTAAGATTATTTTCATAGATGGAAAATTTAAAAAAAAATAATTTAATTAACTTTTTAAATTATTATTAGAATTTCCTTCTAAAATAAAAAAAACTACTTGAGAATATTAATAACATATTTTTAGGTTTTATCCCTTAGCTGAGGAAGTAACCGTCATCGGTTGTCACAGTACGTAACTGGGAACACAACTTAATAGGCAACTATCAGTCTTTCAGAAGTATTATGCAACATGGATGTGTAACTTTGAACATGCAGTCTTTGAAACCTCATTGAATTTAAATTTAAATACAATTTTCTAATATATATATATACACCAGTAGGAAATGTTTGTTTATATATTGTGTAGACAATTTTAATGATCCCCAAAAAATAAATTTTACTAAGTAAATTATCGAAAGAAAAAACGTTCATTTTATAACACATTACTTCTGTCAAAATGTAGCTTGCGCTGAATATTATTCTTAAAAAAGGCGTAAAATTAAAACTATTTTCTTTTCTAATCATATTTGCTGTTCTCTCATGTAAATATATGATGAAAATAATCGAATCTAAAAAGTAACCCTCTTGTAAAAAATAAAGCATTGACAACAAATAAATTTGAACTGTGTTTTGCACGGTGCTATTTTAGTTCTGATTCTTTTGCAAGTTTATAGCATAATTTACGAGAGCATTCTAAACACGCCCATTTTTTACAATACATGCGTAAGTATGCACTTTTTTGTTTTTAGTTTGATGGCAATAAATATCTTATTTTCCTCACTTCAGATTTGTTTTCTTTCGAGTTTTTCAATACCTCACGCACCTCTGCATCACTTCCTAAAATTCATTTTATTGTCATTCGCAATTTTTGATTTATTCTTAGGCTTTCGATTCCTTCTTCTTATTTAGGGAATTTTCTTTTCTGATTTTTACATTTGCCAATTTTATGATGTTGTGAAATATTTTAACTGTAAAGAGCAGCTTCTAACTTGACTGTCTTGCGTTTTTGTCTCCGGGCGTAATTGTTCCTCCAAAAATTCGCCAAATGTAACGTACCCGTCGAAGTGATCCGTCATTATCAAAAAACTGGTAGAAAAGGGTTGTGGCAATTATTTCCATAACAGAAAGATATCTATTTTACTACAGAAAGATACTAGTATGAAATATGCAAGCAGCTATCGCTTTGCAGATGTTGCCTTATCTCGGATACATAGAGAGAATGAACCTCACTTGAGTTGCCAAATTTCATGTTTATTTTGTCATGGAATATAGAGCACAGTTTCACATTGTAGTAAATCACATTTTGTATACATTCTGCGACTTTTTCCCAAACATTTTATGCTCAGTGTGCTTCTATTCAGTAACACAAAGGATGGAATTGTACAAAGTCTGTGTTTGATTCATTAAGCCGAATCAAATTAATTCTAAAACTACAATTATACAAGTTTTATCTGACCACAGCGAAAACTTTTCCCGTTGCGAAATCCCCACTAGAGGCACTGTCAATCATTTACACAGGAGAAAGAGCACTGTGCTTTGAAATACGCCAAAATATATTGTTTTCGCCATTGAAAGACTTTGTCTCACAAAATTTTGCAAAGAATCACCGCATTGTCATAACATTGAGTGATGGGTGAAGCCTTTCAGGGCACCAACCCCTTGTATAAGGAAGCCAGCCTAGAACGAACAGCAGCCAAACGCGAAGTGGCTGAAATAATTCCTGAAACGTTTTAACGAAGTCCCACAAAATCAAAGCAGATGCGAGTTCTGAACTCAATGTGTTTCGTGTAACGGTATTGAGCGTATTACGGTAATGCCTACCATTACCGCCATACACATTCCAGATGATGCAGACGTTACAGCCTCCCGACAAACCATTCAACAAAGATTTTTGTGAGAATGTGCAAGATAAGTACGAACAGACATGTGATCAAAGATGAAGTCACTTTTCTGCAGAGTTATGTGCCATATTTTATGATTTGGGGGCACGGAAAATCCACATGTTGTAATAGAACATGAGAGTGATTTTCCAAAAGTGAATGTTTTCTGCGCCATTTACAACAGCTGTGCCTTTGATCCTTTTTCCTTCGGGGAAAATATATTACCTGGGGTTTTTACCAATATATGCTATCAGAGTGATTGTTACCTGAGTTGAAGGAAGCAGTTAACGATTTCAAAAGATTCAGTCACCATACTGACATTAAAAGGTACACTAGTAACCTGAACGATTGTTTACCTTATCTTTGGTCTGGCCGTGCTGGGTCAAACGATGTGCCACTGCTTTCTTGGAAACCAAGATTCCAGATCTCCTTGTGGCTTTTTACTATGGTGTTTTACTAAAAATAAAGTGTTTCGTGCCTCCATTCCCCAAGGACTTACACTAACTGAAGCAGCGGAATACTAAAGTGCTAGAAGCGTTAGAAAGGGATATTTTATCACAAATGTGGCAGGAAGTGGAATACCACATAGTTATTTGCCGTGACACCGGAGGAGCACACACAGAACACTTATAAATACTTGGACAACTATAGTTTCACTGTAAATTTGATGTATCAAAATAAATTAACATTAAAACGTAATTACAGCTTTCACAGGTATGCTTTTTCTCCCCAATCAATGTGAAACACCCTGTACTTTACTCAGTTTTTAAATTTATATTATATTCGGTAAACTGATGGAAAGCTACTGAAGAATCATTGTTTAAATTAATAGGAAATTTATATAAGTGACTACGAATAAAGCATGGCTTTATTTGAGAAGAGTACCTTTAGTCAAGTACATATAATTCGATTCCGCTGTAAATTAATTAAAAATAACAGTTGCAATGGTTTCCTGGGATTCAATATAACCTTGAGCGTAATGGAAAGAAATAATATTTGAATAATAATCCAAAAATAAACTTATTTTAATAAATTTGGAAAAATTATTAATGAGTCTTACAAATACTCGATAAGTCTAAACTACACCTGACGGCAAAGGAAACTCCTCTGGAAATAACCCCATCCTTTGCAACACTGTTGGTTCATATTGAAGATAGCCGAAGTAAAACATTGTTACAATTTCAGTATATGTGTGCGGAGTCAAACTGTGGCGCAAAATATGGCTCTTAAATCATGAGAGTGTTAACAGTGCCTGATCAATGGGCATGCGGCAATAATGAGCTTGCTGAGCCTCTTAAAGCGCACATCAGCAAAACTGCCTGATCTACAGAAATATACCTACTTTCTAGGCTATGTGCTTAAACAGGCGCTGACATAATAATAAATTCAAGGAGATTAACTATAAATAAAGTATATGGGGGAACCTTAATTTACAAGAAAGCTCTTCAGCTTGCTGAAAATATATGAAAACTACGCAGTGTATGTAATGTATGGAGATTTTTTTAAAACATATGAAACATAATAAAAGCAACAGAATATGAGTGTATGTAAATAGCAATGTTCATCGGTTAGCACAGAAATATGCTACGAATTTTATATATCTTGAGGTACCAAACCACTGATTAAGATTACACAAGGAAATGTAAAAACACTTTTGGGTTTAGTATGATCCTTTTCTAATCCTTGTAGTTTGAGTCTTACTTTCATTCCTTTATAGTAATTACCACGCAAAGGATTTTTACTTTTTTGTTATTTTTTTAGTTTTGCTGTTCACTGCAACATAAAATTAAAATTAAAAATAAATTCTTCCTAATTATTATTTTTCTAGACACATGTATGTGCATATGTAAACATTCTATAAATTTTATAAAGCCTTCAGCTTCACATTAGGGTCACAAAGTATATCGTTCATTTCTACAGTTTTGTTGACCATTTTTACGTTTGGTGATGTTTTGTACTCAAAAAAGTCTGTTGCCTAGATCCGGTTTCCTAAGATGAAGTTTCTGAGTAGGTGTACTTTTACAGGCCCTACAGAACTTGTCTTTTCACAACAGAAAAAGAAAATCTGAAAGGTTTCAGATTTTAAATTGCATCAAAAGGAGAGTTTTTTTAACATTTCGTATGTTACTTTTATTTATTAAATATCATATTCTTCGCAGGTAAACATAAAATTCTGTTCAAGAACAATATCGCAAAATAATTTTAAAATGAGCATATCTTTAGAAATTCTGATACAGTCTCACGCGCTGGAGATAAAAATTTTTTTCTGTACAACGTTGTCATTGCTAGCTTAAAAATCCTTGAGTTTTGTAGTAAAAAATTTGTTAAATTTTACAAAGCATGAAATTGATAACAAAAATTTCAAATTTAGGCTTCCAGATGCCCATATTCGCGTGGAAATGATCAATATTCAAAATTTGATGCCTGCAAGTACCACTGTTTTATCACAATGATAGAAACATACATACATTTATGCAGATTCTTCATTATTTAATTTCTTTAAATATAATGTTACGGATTTCGTATTTATTTAGTTATTTATTTATAATTGCGATTAAAATTGTTTTATTTTCTCGCGCAACGCACACGAATTTGAAGAGAAAGCCACGTCGGAAAAGTAAAAATATAAAAACGTGTGCATTTAACAATTAATAAGTAAATGTCTCGTAATTGCTGTTGCCATCCAGTATTTCTTGTGAAAAGAAAAATTTTAATGACTTTTTATCGACTTGTGCTTTCAATCCGTTACGAGCCCGTACACAGGCAACAGTTTTTGTGTCAGGAAAGGGGTTAGAATGCCAATCACGAGAGGGATGGAAGAGCAATTGAGACAGCTCGTCACTGCCTTTGCTGCATTCCAACAAAAGATGGAATCTGGCGAAGAATCCGTTAAGGAAGAAATGAAAGCTATTCAAGTAGGTCAAGAAGAAATGGAAAAGGAAATTATTTGCATGACAGAAAACAAATTTGAGGCTATGGAAGGTAGAATAGACACGGTTGAAAATAAAGTTGTACAAATTGAAGAAAAAGTTTCTTTTGTGAAAAACCAAATATAAGAATTTCGGCCGTGGAACAATAAATAAATTACAGAGTTTCTTCTGTGAAAGAGAAAATAGAAGAGATTTCGGCCGTGAAACACCAGATAGGTTACAGAGTTTCTTTTGTCAACGAATAAATCGAAGGAAGAGTTTGTGACAGTTCAACAACAAATTGATGACAGGGTTTCTTCGATCGCAAAGGAAGTTATGACTTGAAGAATTTCGTAGCTGCTGCACTCCTCGACCTGTAGTGAACCATTATCCCGGTGAGAGTTGCCAACCTAACTGAAAAGGTGAGAGTTATTAAGAAAGGTTAAGTGGTTGCAGAATGTACTCCAGTAACCAGCGTTGAAAGAAAGAGTAACATCCCAGGAATCGTGTCTTCAAAGAGCATTACATCGGAGTTATTGCAGATTACGCAATTAAAGGTTGAAGAGAGGAATGCTGCCGAACGTGTTATTAAAGATCTACAAGAAGTCTTCTCCCGCTCATCTTCTGATGTGGGTCGAACCAGTTTGACTCAACATAGAATCGATACAGCTGATCATCCACCAATCAAGCAACATCCAAGACGACTGCGGATTGTTAAACATGAAGAGGTAGGAAAACTTCGAAAGGACATGCAAGAAAGCAACGGTATCGAGCCTTCAGAAAGTCCCTGGGCATCTCCCATCCTCCTGGTGAATAAGAAAAGAGGTTCAACCAGATTTTACGCTGACTATCGCCGACTGAACGAGGTTACGAAGAAAGACAGCTACCCTCTTCATAAAATTCACGAACTTCTGTAAACTATTAGGTAAGTGGTTTTCGACACTTGATTTAAAGAGTGGTATTGGCAGGTAGAAATACATCCCGATGACTGAGAAAAGACGCTATTTACTACCGTACAACGACTTTGGCGGTTCAAGGTGACGCCGTTTGGACTATGTAATGGGCCAGCAACATCTGAACGCCTGATAGAGACTGTTTTGAAAGGTTATTCCTATGAAGGCTGTCTGATATACATGGATGACAGTATAATCGTCGGAAAGAGTTTTGAAGAACATCTAGATAATCTTAGAAACGCGCTTCAGAAACTGAAAGAAGCAGATCTAAAGCTGAATCCGCTAAATGTAAATTATTCAGACAGGAAGTGACTTACCTCGGACATGACATCTCTGCTGAAGGTGTGTGCACGGATCCTGAAAACGTGTCAGCTCTTAAAGACTGGAGACGTCCCGAAAATGTCCACCAGCTGAGAAGTTTCCTAGGGCTTTACACCTACTATAGTAGATTCGTAAACGATTTTTCTTCCATCGTAAGACCCCTTCACAAGCTGACAAAGAGCAAGCAAAACTTCTTGTGAACAAAAGAATGTGAGGATGCATTTAAGAACCTGAAGGAAGCTTTAAAACCTGCTTCAATCCTGACCTATCTTTAGCTCGACAGATCATTTATTCTCTACACGGATGCGAGTAATGAAAGTGTCGGCGCTGCTTTGTCCCAAGAAATAGAGGGCCAAGAGCGTGTAGTGGCTTACTGGAGCAAGGGCCTGTCTAAATCGCAGAGGAATTATTTTGTCACCAGGAAAGAGTTTTTCGCCATAGTCAAAGCCGTAGAACATTTCCATCATTATCTATACGGCAGAAAATTCCTGCTCCGCACGGATCATGCATTATTGGCCTGGCTTTTAAATTTCAATAATCCTGAGGGTCAGATAGCCAGGTGGATACAGTGACTCCAGGAATATGACATCACTATTCGTCGTCGGAAGAGATCATCGCGCGAAAACGCCCAACGCCCTTGCCCAGAAAACTGCCGATATTGTTCCAGGGTCGAAGCTAAATACCAACTGGTTAATTCAGTCGCACGACAAATTGCAACATCAACATCGGCTGATCCAGACCCATGGAGTGACAAGGAAATCAGGAAAGACCAGCTGGAAGACCGTGACAAAAAACCCATAACTGATTTAATGGAGACCTCAAACAGAAAGCCTACCTGGCAGGACATTTCGAGCTATAGTCCCACGGCAAAACAATATTGGGCTCTCTGGGACTCACTCCATATTCGAAATGGCGTCTTGTACCGAAAATTCGAATAGGATGTAGGAAAGACATTCCGATGGCAGCTGGTACTCCCAAGATCCCGAATCCCGGACGTCCTTAAAGAACTACATAGCAGCCTTGCAGGAGGTTACTTCGGAATAATGAAGACCTTGCAGAGAGTTCGGGAGCGTTTCTACTGGAATAATGCAAAGGATGACGTGCAAAAGTGGTGCCGATCTCGCGATGCCTATGCAGGTCAAAAATGACCGAAGAAACGCAACCGAGGGAAGCTGCAACGTTAGAGTGTAGGTGCACTTTTTGAGCGTATCGCCTTTGACATCTTAGGACCTCTACCACTAACTGCTGATGGAAACAAATACATCCTCGTTGTCATTGATTACTTCAATCACAACGAGTGAAGTGTATCCTATTCCAGATCAAGGAGCTGTCACAGTGACAGACATGATGATACAGCACTGGATTTCCAAGTTCGGAGTGCCTTTTCAGTTACATTAAAATCAGGGGCGCAATTTTTCCTTACCAGTAATCAAAGATCTCAGCAAGCTACTCGGCATTGGCAAAACTCAAACGGCACCTTTTTATCCCCAGTCGGACGGCTTGGTAGAGAGGTTCAACCGATCCATCCTCAATAACCTCTCGCTAGTAGTTTCCAGAAATCAACAGGACCTGGATCAGATGTTACCACTGTTTTTACTGGCTTACCGGAGTGCTTTCCACGAGACTATCGGCTATTTTCCATCTCAGATACTCTTCGATAGTGAGCTTCGTCTGCCATGTGATCTTTTGTTTGGTCGTAATCCGGATGCGCCTTAATCGCCTGAGGAATACATTCAAGATCTCCAGGCCCGGTTTGAAGTGATGCACGAATTTGCACGAGAGCGAGTCAACTTGGCAAACGGAGAAGATGAAGACCGGATAAGACACCACAGTACAGGACATCCTTTGAACGAAGATAACAAGGTTTGGTTGTGGAATTCGACTTGACGAATAGGACTCTCTCTGAAACTACAGTCACCTTGGGATGATCCGTAAGCAGTCCTAAACAGGCTGAACGACGTCCTGGTTCGGATCCGTTGGCCTAAAATCGTTCATAACGACAGGTTAGCTCCTTGCTATGGCGTACGTAGTGCATATAATTGCAAATAGTAAAAGACTATGGTCTTTTTTGTATTTAGTATTTGATAGTATTTGATTTGTATTTAGTATCTGATAGTATTTGATTTGTATTTAATATTTGATAGTATTTGATTTACATTTGGTGTTTGATAGTGATTGATTTGTATTTAGTATCTGATAGTATTTGATTTGTATTTGGTGTTTGATAATATTTGATTTGCTGAAAGTTATTTATTGCAATTATTGTTTATACTGTTATTGTCATGTAATGTTTATTATTGCATTGATGCCTTAGTTGTATGTTTGGCTTCCTGTCCAGGGATTGTACTGCCCGGGACTTGCAGTCCTTGGGAAGGGGGCCGTGTTACGGATTTCGTATTTATTTAGCTATTTATTTAGAATTGTAATTAAACTTGTTTTATTTTCCCGTGCAACGCAGACTAATTTGAAGAGAAACCTACGCCGTAAAGTAAAAATACAAAAGTGCGTGCATTTAATATTTAATAAATAACTATTTCGTAATTGTGTTGCCATTCAAAAAAATCAACGAGCAAATAGATTTTACTAGAATGTCCTCGTGAATAATTAAAATCTTATAAAAGTCGAATTAAAACACCTTAGCTCAATTGTAGCTGTTTTAAGGGAATTGTTTGTTTACTTAATGCTGCTAATGATTGTAGCGAATTCGCTGTGAGATTGGGTTAACTTTCTCTGTTTTGAATTGAGTTCTGTTTAACGTCTGGGATACTGTGATAATGTGCGAATATCTCTGAGGAAATATTTTAGCATTTTGTTTTATTTCTTGTGAAAAGAATAAATTTTATTAAATTTTTATTGACTTGTCCGTTCAATCCATTACGAAGCCGTACGCACGCAACAAAAATACAGGGATATAATATTTGGTGGCAACAATTTGAAAAGTGATACAAGTCTTGTAGTGAATCAACGCAAGATGCCAAAACGAAATTAATAGTCCTTCTGGGCAAACTGTCGCTTTGGACTTTAAAAATAAAACAAATTTTTCCTAAAGATAAAACAGTGGTAGTGCTCGATTACGAACCTTAAGCTACAGGATTTCTCGCTAAATAGTCCTTTCACAACTTTCTGTAAAAAATATGTACGCGATAATCAGTGTCACATTCCAATAGTTTGAACTTTGGTGATTATATGGTATTGCGTAGCTTGTCTTTGGCCTGTGTCCTTTGTAGCTTTATTCGTATTCACATATTTATCGTGTATGTGAGCATGGGTATATGTGCTGCGTTGATATGTTTGTTATTATCTCCTAAACCGATAGCAGAAATTTGTTTGACAAATGGAAAAATATGAGTACCCTCCAGGTAGTAACGAGAGACACGTGCAGTCATTAATAACAGAAAGAAATTTGATGAAAGGATGCAGCTAGTTTATGCCCATAGGGTCTTAGGTACGGAGGGTTAACATGCTAGTTAACATATGTATTGCAAGTGTTAAATATACAGTAAAGTATACAGGTATTGTTCACACAAAGTGCCTATATTTTACAGTAGATATGTTGTATGAAGTATATGAAACGAAGTACTGCTACTCAGTAAACATAAGTTCCTCAGAGCATATATAGACAAGCATATCGTTTCGTATGCATATAAAAAAGGTTAGGGGTGTGGGATTGTGCTAGCAAGCCGGCATCTATCATCAAACTATCGCTTCAAGAATCGTCATCGTTTCGTCCAAGCCCTTGGTGGCAGTTGTTGGACCGGTTTCTGCCCTCTTCGCTGCTGGGAGTTCAAGGGTGAAGGACGGGCTTCGACCTGTCTCTTCACCGACTGTCTCTTCACCTACCACCTCGCTTCTTGATGCACGTTTAACTCTTCTGAAAAGTCCCATGATATGTTTCCTGAATTATAGAAAGCCGACTGCAGTTTTTTTATTGAATATATTCATTCTATATGCAGTTTCTGAAAATTCATCCAGGATTGAATTATGATATTTTTAAGCAAGAATCATGAACGATCTCATTGTGCTGTATAAGACTCTTCCATTGTCTATCGCCCCGTGGTGCACTGCTCCAAATTAATTCACTGGTAGAAGCTTCAACATCATAAAAAATTTCAAGATAAGTATATTCCTGGTCTACATATATTTTCGATTCCAGGTTTTTCGTGATTTATAGAAAGTGATGCAAATGGATCGTGCTCCGTAGTGTTTCGTTAAACGAGTGGACGTTCTGCATTTATATTAGGACTATAGTTAGGTTCTGGTTATTTAATTTTCTTGTTTTATTTGTGTGAGCTCAGAAGTAAAAATTTCTGATTGGAAAAATAAATAGAGTGAATTGTAGATGATTAACTTGTACTTTCTTCTTCAACAATCCCAACGTCTGAGGTAAGTACTTTAATTTGCTATTCTCTGTAGGTCACATATTTTATCCCTATCATTCGGGTTATTGCGGAAACAACGTGATGTACTCTTAATCACATGTCTTAATCCTATACTGGGAAGTTGGATTTCTTCATTCTTATTCGCGGTTCATCGCTGATAAAATTAATATTCAAAATTTTGGTTATCACTTTTACACCAGAATAATTATAATTAATATTTCTCATAACCTACAGAAATTAACACAATTTTAATTACATAAGAAATTAAAATATTTAAGTATTTTTACTACATATAAATATTTTCACTACAGGGATGCCTTAAGCCTTTTACTAACATCGCAGATTTCTTCAATATTTTCGCCAGCTTTAACAGTGCAATAATAGTTTTATAACGCTGTGAGAGCAAGCTGTGTATTGTTCGGGGGTGTCTATTATCAAGGTAAGATATCTATTGTCTATATGACAATTATTTAAAAATTTAATCCCAAAAGTTTTGTTAACCCACTTCGATAGGTTTTCTAGAAACAAAGTCCATACTATAAATAAAATAAAGATCTGTATGTGATTGTGTTATGATCGACGCATGAATTTCAAAGAAATAAATTTATGTAGTGGTATGCTGGATGTCTAGATATGAGCGGAAATTTTACCCTTAGAATTGCGTAACACTGTTTTAAGTCCGCTTATCCAAGTGGCTAAGAGGTGCGCCAGTCCACCTCCTAGTAACTTCTCCAAGACAAACATGGCGGTTAAAAGCCCTTTGGAAATGTCTTGTTGATTTGCCTCGAATTTAATAAAAAAAAGCAACACATTGTAGCAGCTATCAATAAAAAATAGTTCAACAAACTGAGAATGAAACTAACAGCAATACCTCATAAAAAGAGATGCTGTTTAACCTGCGTCTCCGAAAAATGCTTGCTCTCTAAACGCAAATGTTTAGTGGCGAATTCTTCAGCAAATGTGACGTCTCAACTCAGAAGTGATAAAGCTTTGGTTTGGCTTATTTGACTATGTTATAGTTAATAAGTAGGTGAGAGTCAGCTGCTTAAGGATAAGGATGTCCTCATGAAGAAGAACGCTAACAGTGTACATACAGCACTGGCGTGAAACTCGCAAAGATGTCTTGTATCTTTAGCAGGTAATGACATGGGCAGAGTTCGTTTGTAACAAAGATATTTACTGCGTGCAGAAATATATGCAAAATTACGCAAGTCTTAATGTTTTAAAAAGCTATCTTTTATCACTCTGCCTCTGTCGGATATGCTCCCTTACCATTTACCTTTGCATTGTTTACCATACTAATGTGACATTTATCAGTAATGCTTACCATATATACATACATATATACATATATAAGTGCAAAATGTTTTTTTTTTTAAATGCAAAACACAATCATGCTAGCTATTGCATTTATAGAATTATTTGAAATTTATTATTATGAATTTCAATTTTAGGTCTTTGTTAAAAATTAGTTCTAAATTTCTTACATTATATCTATATCTATATCTACATGCTGTCATTCTGTTTTTGTCAAAATCCAAACGTACATTCCCTGAGATATTAAACTTTTTGAGTAATAAAATTATGAAAAGTGTCGTATATATTTATATATATATTA
>KK117467.1:76956-99313 GCA_000611955.2 Stegodyphus mimosarum
AATGATATATATATATATATATAAATGTATATATATGCGTGAAAAATGACGACTTTTTACTAACAAAAACTTTTTCCATTTCCGAAACTTTGGCCTACTCTACCAGCACTCCTTTTTCAGTCATTCAGACGCTTCCGTCTAACAAATTCTAACATCCCCCCAAAAAAATACTGGATCCCTCCTTTCTCGGAACCTAGGCTTAGCAACAGTATTGCAAATTACGTAGCAGTTTGTATGCCCTGACCTACAGCGAGGCAACCCCATAGCATAACTACTTTCGCTTTGGAATAGAAGCACCTAAAGGTAAGAAGCGTTTTTTTTATTATAATTTGTTTTTGCAAAACCCCTCCATTTGTCGCAATTTTTTACTTAATTCCCCTCAATGGTCGCATTTATTTCTCCATTCCATTTAATTTAGCAAAAAAGTATTTTCATTTTAAGTACGCATTCGAACCTGGCCCTTATTTAGCCTTTACATTTGACAATCAAATTTTTCGATAAAAAATTTGAGCTTTACATTGTAATTAGTACAGCATTTTATTATTTTTATTGTTGTCTTATTATTTTACTAATTTTATAAATATTTCTTTCGATTTTAATTAGTCCAATCTTTTCCTTTGATTATAAATGTTTTATTTCGGCATTACATGTAAGTTTTTCCTTCTATAATTTGTTTCTATTTATGTTCGGACAACAAAAACGGATAGGGAAATAGACCAATTTACTAAAAGCCTCAAATTTTTGTTAATTTTTTGAAGAATTGTATATAAAAATTTTTTTAGAGTTAATAACCATTATGCTCACTGATCATAGAGGTGTCAGTGAGTTGATCGGAATGAAAGCCAGTTTTTGTTGTCAGTTAATTAACTTTGTTTTAATTTCGCATAATTTACTAACTTAAAATTATTTTAAGAAATGAGCGTCTAAGTGAAAGATAATTCAATAACTGTATTTGATTAGATGAATATTTTATCAGCAGCATGTACTACTTTTACTTCTTTCTTTAACCGTAAAAACTGTTTTCGGTACTTCAGACTTCACTGACAGTATTTCAAATTACTAATTATCATACACGTTTTGCTAACAGTTGGTTTAATGCTGCATTATCCATTGAATTACTTGCCTTCATTATAAATAGGTGATTTTTTTTTTGCTATTTTATTTGTTATTAAAAAGTTTGAGTATGAAATTCAAATCGATAATCTCCATCATAAATAGGAATGTTCTAGGCATTTTAATATATAAAAGACCAAAATAGCATGGGACTATGGGAAGGCGGTTCGTCTCAAGAAGTCTGTGACTTAACTATTATCGATAAGGATAATTAAAAATTTATTCTTTCGCGTTAAGATTTATAGCATTCATAAACGAAAGCATATTTAACAAATACGTTATCAAAATATACTTAGAGAAAAGTAATATATAATTAAAATTGAATATTTGGAAATTTTCCCAAGCTCAAATAAATTCACTTGTGAAAGATTTGTTTGTCTAGCAATTATAAAGCGAAAACAATAAACTTATTTTACTTAAATATATAAATGCGCGGTTACGTTTTGTTCATTAGAAATACTTGTTGATTCCATACATAATTCAAAGCAAACAAACAATTGCGTCCAATAAATAAATTTGCATTTCCCTAAATGCCGATTCTCATTTATTCCAAATATGCATTCAAATTAATGCGAAGCAGTAATTACTTTCGATTTCCAATGAGAAATATGTATTTGTACCTTTTTCACTTATACGCTAAGCATTTTCAGTTTTAGAAGTACTGTATCTGCATAGTTTGGTATTATCTGCATATTGGAATCGTAGGAAAATGGCAGTCATATATAAGAATTGAAGCATGTTTAAAATATATGACAGTTAGTTATATAATGGTATTAGGGACTATATATTCAGCTAAATATTTATTACCTTACAGAAGTGGAGATCAGAATAATAACAAACATAAAATCATGAAAGCTTTAATTCTTTTTCGGTCCAGACTAGCCGAGCGGCTCAAGACTCAGAACATTAGCCTCTCATTAAATTTATTATGGCTAAACGTACGTTATACATGGAGAAAGAGGAAATTGCGCGTTCTCCTTCTTTGTATATACCGTAAATAGACAGATTTCCCTTTAAATTCCAATGTGGAAGCATATCTCCTTTTCGAAACAGGTTTCGAGTTCATTTCCACAAATGGTTCCAGGACAGAATATTACTTAAAAAACGAGTAATACAAAAAAAAAACGAGTAATACGAAACGGATTTTTGTTACTAAGAATCTAGAAAGAAAGAATTGCATATTTACATTATTCATCAAAAAAGACTGTTATATTACCAGCAAATTAATTTATCGAAAGCGAGAAAGCGAATGTCCTTTGCAGAAGGTTTTGCTCCTGATGAAGGGGGATCCGTTTTGCTCTCGAAATAGATTGGGGTTTTACAAAATTTACGCCGAATACAAGGTTTTCGATTTGCCTGTTTTATTAAAGGTAAATTTATATTTAGTCCTATAGAGTAAAATCCATACAGTAAAAGGTTATGCGTTGAAATATATTAAAAACAGGCGTCAACAAACAAGGAACTTAATTTGTATAATGCTTATTAAGCTACGTTGCGTTAAATATAAAATTCTTTTTCGTTTACGAGCAAAATACCAGATTGGTTCAACAGCCAATTTACTGACTCAATATATTTTCAGCTGTTATTATCATCAAAACTCGGTATTGTTAAACAAATCTTAATAGACAATGACAAAGCATTTTTTGCTCGTTTTGGTTTTCAATTGATTCGTATTTACAATACAAGTACTTATCAATAATTTTTTACCAGGTGCCTTATTCGACGTGCTGGCTGCCGTAATGTTGGGTTTATGTTTAAGTACCCGAAAAGACATTTATATTTGTAAATGCATAGTATCTTTGCTGTATAATGGTACTTAAATTATCTCAGACTGAAGGTGCTCTAGAGTGGTTGGTACTAAAAGAAGACGAGCGTGACGTGACGTTCTTGATCCATTCCCCAGGGTGTTCTTCATCAAAATCGTGATGGATTAATGGAAACTTATTCTCTAATGAGGTGAGCAGTGGATCGGCCAATAACAGAATCTTCGCACTGGGACACATAAAGTAATGTTTCTGATCTAGACTGTTTCATATAAGAAGGAATAGTTACAACAACAACGGCAAAATTATTAAGTAACTTGGAAGATACTAATTTCTCATATCTTTGACGTATCTTTCAAGTTTTCTCATTAAAAGTTTTGCTTTGAGTTTTAATAAAATTCCATTAAACGTAATAGGAATTTTAATACTAAGTTCAAATAAAAATTAAATTTTATATTTACAGAATTTTCCTACTCCAATGTTTGAATAATTTTTATAAATTCTATACCTTATTTCCTGAAACATTGCAATTGCAAGTGTATGTCTAGCATCAATAATGATCTAAATAAAGATTAGGATCATATTTTTAGGCCACCACGTGTAACCGAACGCAAATTTAAGTATATGTATCCAGAAACCTAAGATAAAAGTTTATAAACCTCAAAGATTTCCGCAATATTCTCGGCCATCAGTCTCTTTCACCCATTCAAAAGGTAACAGAAACTGGATTTCGCAATATTGATTGGGGATATACATTATAACGCCCGGCTAATGGGCTACATAATTCATAGCTTAAAACTGCGTTGTATGTGAATCTTAAAATTAACGTTTCATTCTAGCTACGGTAAGCAAAATGGAAACTGCGTCTGCGATAGCCGAACCATTACATTTAATGGAAAATAAATCTTGGAGAGTGGAATAGTTTACGATATTATTAAAACTAAGCCACATGGGAATTAGATGAGGAAAATTCCTTTTCCAAAAGAAAATACTGAATGTGATTTTTAAATCTTATTGGAATCTGGGAATTAAATGGATTTGAAACTATTTTCTGTCATCTGAAATTTTAACCCAGTAATCCTTAAAATTTATATATTTCTATGAAATGTCTTAAATCAAATTTGCTAGGCATGCCCTTTTCAATTAAAGATAAATAAGTTTCTTCAGTGTACACAGACATACAATACCCATAAAAAGAGGTGATTGCATTCTTGTTTTATTCATTTTATCTTAACGCTTGAAGATGCTTATTGAAGCATGTTATGACTTTTCTTATGAAAAAACGATTCTTTTGAAGTTATTTAAGAAGTGCACTGTAACTAAAATTTACTTTTACTTTTAGCTATATAAACTGTTATATACGAACAGAAACAGTAATGCTTCAGGCCATTAAAAGTTCTTACTGAGCACCACAAATGGTGATAATTTAACTATTTTCCCCTTCATATAACAGGCACTATTTCTGTCTTCTATTCCTCAGGCTTTGGCTTGTTTCTTGTTACTTACTACCGTACAGACAATGACGTATGCTTTTGCATCATCTTTATTATAACATAACATGCAAAATCGGTTAATTTTCTTAAAAATAACAAAACCAGTTTCGTTTCATAAAGCAAAATAATAAAGCATTAGTTAGAAAACAAATTTAATGATTCGTACAAATAATAATCTAATAACATAAAAAACAAAATATATTCTATTTATTAGAGTCTAAATATAATTTTAACGCAATAATCTAATCATTCGAATCTAAACAAAATCTACAAGCTTCGTTAATTCACCAGTTATCTAATTATTTGACTCATACTATCTTTTCTACTTTTCGTTAACTCTCACCAGGATGTAAAAGGGATATGTGTATATGCGAACAGTGTTCTTGAAAGTTAGTGAGAGATTTTGCAGCGACGATCACTGCTGCGCTATTCTCTCCGGGAACTCTGAGAATAACGTTATCCGGCGCTAGGCTTTCGCCATTTACTCGCGCCAAGCTACTTGAGCAACTAGTGGAGACAACGTATACCAGACAGCGTATCTGAAAATCTCCAGTTCTAATTTAATTTAAATTTCAATACCTATTTTATGTTAATCGTATCCCGTGAGCTGTGGAAATAACTTCTGTAAATGTAAGTCATGCATCTGTTAACTTTTAAATGAAAAGATTTCTATGTACCTCCGTTTGTGTACATACTTGCTTTAACAGACCAAGGGATAAGTTATCTGACAATCTGAGTAGGAACAAAGTATTTAATTAAGTGAGAGGAACATTACAAACTTAATATAATAATTCTAATCTAAACATAATCCAGTTTAATAATTCGAATCCTAATTGTTTACACACACACACAGTTCATAATTCGAACAAATATATTATTGTGCTATGTACTAAAAGATATAACAATAGATTTTAAAAGATGAACGGAAATCCGAAAATTTCAGCAATCGAATAATTAATTGCTTTTCGCTTTTGTTGCTGCGCTATTTTGTTGCTGCGCTATGAGTGTTTTACTTTTGCTCACTTTCTCTCTTTTTTACTTTCTTGTACGAAGTAAAGAAAATACTGTAATCGCGGTAACTTTCGGGTATCATACTTCAACGAAAATATCCATTCTGACCATTATCGAATAAAATTTAACAAAGTTTTCAACAAAGATTGACTTATGTTGTACTTATCTTCCGGTTAAGGATTTTATGCCTTTAGTTAATGTGAATGCAATGATTGTAGAATTATTAGCAATTTAAAAGTTATTTAAATGCGACTAAATCTAATTTTTTTATTATAGCAGCCATATTTGTTTACATTGGAAGCTTAGCTGAAGAGTGAATAAAGCCAGTTTCTACACCTTCAGTGTCCTTTTGCCGAGTGGGACCAAAAGTAAACTTTCAGTTATGTGCACCGAAAGATCTGCTTTCTTGCTCACTGGTCGAAATAATTGTTTTTGCCTAGAAACTCTAATTTTAATTGTAAAAATTGCTTTTTATTCGTTTTAACTGTATTTGGTGTCTTATATTTTTCAACTTTTGGTTAAGATATTTTGAGGCTAAATTCGAGGAAATACATTTAAATAAAATACAGCAAAAAATGAGTGTCATTTAATATTCCTTACAAGGAAGTCATGCGGTGTACACATCAGATTTTTCTTAATTCAGAATTGTGCTTCAATCCCTCCCTCCTCATCACAGCTTCCATAATAGATAGGAAATTTATAGAACTTCCGAGTTCCATAGAATCTAAATTAACCCGAGACTCAAAATAGCAACAATACATGGAACTGTTTAAAATTGTATTAATAATAACACTAAAAAGGTTAAAAGTTATGATGATGTTATCTATAATTACTTTTCTCTAATAAAACCCGGACTTGATAACTCGATAACAATTTAAAATAGAATATATATATATATATCCAATATATATATGTATTGGTTACATATATATAATACTTATTTATGCATATTTATAATCTAATATATAGATAGTAACACTAAAAATGATGAGCATTTTGATGATGGTGATGATATCTATAATTCCCTTTCTTTTAAAATACCTCGACTTGAAGACTTTATAACCTAGTTGATATTGTTATGGTGTTTCATAATCATACATCAAGTTTTGCTTGTGATGGAAGTAATAGCGTTTATGTCAGCTGGTAATAAAAAACAGCTTTAAGAATGTATTAATATTACACATATTCATTATGATTAATAACTAAATATACTAATAATTGCTTATTAAATTATAATTACAATTAATCGGGTTTTGCTTGTGATGGAAGTAATAGTGGTTATGTCAGCTGGTAATAAAAAACAGCTTTAAGAATATATTAACATTACACATATTCATTATGATTAATAACTAAATATACTAATAATTGCTTATTAAATTACAATTATAATTACTATTAGTATTATAACTATTACGTTACTTTTAAAATATAAGTCAACATTATAATTGCTTATTATACTGGCGGCACAAACGTTAATAATCATATTTTCAAAAAGGCCTAACTTTCTGCTTGCAAAACACATTAATGGTATTGCATAGACGTTGTAGTATAATGTCTTAAAATGACTAACTAACTATCTTGCTACTAAAATCGCCAAATTATAAACAAGAGTTCTATATCATTTTAAATGAAGCTTAATTCCTCGAGGGAACAATTAATAGATTTAGAAGAAAGACTGAAAATTTCTGCCGGGTCAATTATTAGTGAGCAATTCAATATTTTTGTCTAATATTTAATCTTTTGTCCTCGTAATAGTTCTGAATGAATGAAAAAAGAATGCGATCTGAAGGCATTTTTAGATTTTAAAGAAAGCAGGTTATTATGCAATCAATATTTTACATACATTGTGCGTATTGCTAAGTACTTAGGTGGTTTGGTACCTTTATTACTGTATTCATTAAATATAATAATAGAAGTACTAATCTGGAATTGAAAGAATCCAGAAAGTGTCAGATTTTAACATGCATTTGGAAACAATTCACAGGAATTAAGTGAAGGCGAAAACCATGTATACAATAATTTAACTGTATTTAACAATCAAAACAGGAGTTTTTTTGCAGAATTTTGACACATTTAAAAGGATGCTGCGTGTACATAAAACTTTGATTTAATTTTTCTCTCAGAATTTCCTAGGACTAGTAGTAGTTCATCGATGGTAGTAGAAGTAGTTCATCGATGCATAAAAGAATAGAGTAGAAGAAAGAAAAGGTTTTAATGATAAGCGTTAATATAAGAATAGCGTGCTGAAAACAGAGTGGCGAATAATAAAAGAAATTCATGTGACATATAATGGTATATTATAAGACTTATAAAAGTCAGTGAAATTCAATAGCATCTTACTTATGACTTTATATGCTAGATAAATATTCGCACATGTTTCTATTATTATTAGTCACTCATGAATAAAAACTCTAAGAATCCAAAGCTTGACATTAATTATTGTCAGAACCAAACACCCATCCTTTTAAATGGTAGAGAATTTAATGAAATAATCTAAGGCTTTTTGAGAAATGTGCAAGAGATTATTCTCTTTTCATAGCGGAATATTTCCCATCGCTTTCTAGGCCTTAAATACAATATACAGGGTGAATCTGAACAAGTGGGCAAAGCTTTAGGGGGTGATTTTTACATAATTCTATGAAATGAAAAATCTACAATCAATGAAAAATCTGTTCAAGTTATCAACAATACAGTTTCTTTGAAGAAGAAATAAAATAGTTGCGATACTATAAGGTATTTCTCCCACCTTCTTAGCATGCCTTCTTGGTGTAATCATCAGCACACTCGGCTCATATTCGACAGGTCCGAGGTTCGAGTCCCGGCGAGGGCATTGCAGGTTTTCCACGTCTCTCAGCATCAAAAATTCTAATGTCTTTACAGTGGCGCACGAACTAGCACATTTTTCATCTCTCCTGCTTCGAAATAACCTAATAACTCGACAATATTATTAATAATATAGGAAAATTAAATTTTCATTGTTTATCTTTTGCGCCTTTTATTCCGTACATAGTAGAACCTCGCCACATACACAGTGCAATATGAATGCGTCTAATCACGAAATATTTGTTCACGAAAACATTACTTAAAAAAGTGTTTCGAGTGACAAACGGTGTCCCGATTTACGAATGCAGAGGTTGTAACAAATGATTTTCAAAGGCATCTTGAGGTAGAAGATTCTATTGAAAACATCATCACTGTAATGTTTCCAGTTACTTACTTAGGTAGCCTGGCAGGACGAAATTAATACAATGTAAATTCGGCCTGGAGGTAATTATGGCAAGCTGGTGTTGCAGAAGATACTTTGAGATATTTTAGATTTTGGCACATATACGACATTAACACACGTATGCCGTATTTTGTGTTACATATGATAGTTTGCCTATAGGCAAAATCTTGGTCTTAGAAGCTATATATTAAAATGTGGATGAACTCTCAGAGGACAATAAAAATGAGTTCAGCGAAAGAGGAATGGAATAAGTTCGCAAGCAATAACAATAGGCGATTCTGGAGAAAAAAGGATAATACAATTTGCTTTCATCCGCAAAATTTATACAAAATGAGATAATATGCAAAGTTTCCTTGCAACGACATCACCTTGATGAAGCAGCAGCATATTACAGATAAACATTTTGTGTGGCAATTTTGTTCACGTATTTTTGCTATGAGAGTTTCGGTGAACACCATTCATTGTATCTTCGGAGAAGAAAAGAAGCCGCTCTTTTCGTACTGTGGTAGGACAGCGGATTGCATTAGCCTTGAGCCCAGGTTCGAATACTGTTGTAAGCTTACTTGTTTGAAAGGGGGAAATGTCCTTGCAAAATAGTAGGCAAGCAAAGCAATCCTGAGATGTAGATAAATAGAGGTAAGAGGCCTCCCACCCGCCGGTAGGAGATTATATGTCAAAATGCTTATGGTGCTGGGCAACATCCTTCTGTCACCTAATAAGGTTCCAAAAGCCAAAGATAGGAACATTCCTTGCCTACTAACTATAATAAAATTTAGGAACCTGATCTGTCTGCAGGTTCTTATTAGAAAGATTTGAAGCTACAGTGATAAAATATAAAAATATAAAGTATCAAAATTTGTCGTTCACATTCGAGGACAGATTCCATCCTCGTTTTGAGAGGAGTTTACTAGCTCTGAACGTTTTCAGATAATGGTAATGTGAAAGATGCAGTGTTCAAATTGCTGCGAAATGTACAGGCGCGGTAGGATAGCTTCCCCGAAGAGCAGGTTTAGGGTTGCCATAAAATAGCAAGGAAAGGCTGGGTTGCAATATTTGACAAGAAATCGTCCATTTGGAGATATGCCATAGACGGTTGGAAAACCTTCTGGAACAAACTCTTACAGGTTTACCCCAGAATGTTCTCGAACGCAAGCCAAAAGCTATATGAATCCCGCTGGTACGTGGAGAGTGAGTTGATAGTCAGTCAGTGAGCAAGTGTCTCGTGGTCTGATGCCGAGTTGGTTATCGAGTGCATCGCGAAAGTGTCTTAGCGTATCGCGAGTTTTGTGCATCGTCGAGTTTTATCTTAGAGTGTGTTGAGCTCCGAGAACTACCGAACGGAGTCAGGAGCTGTACTCTAGTGCATCACGAGTTGTAGCGTGGAGAGTCTTGAGAATACGTAGAGTTCCGAGAACGACCGAGTACAGTCGGGAGCTGTATGCTGGTGCTTTTCTGTGAAGCTGTTTTCGCCGTTATAGCCTGATAGCTTGAAGGCTGTGCCGTTGATTGTTTCAGCATGTTTATAGTAGATCTTCGACGACTCTAAACGTGATTTTGGAGCTGCCCTGAGAATACCGGCTAATAAATTGTGTTTCCATACTTCATCAAGTGTTGTCATTATTCACTCCAAATCCACGAACTCCTTAACGTAAAGAAAAACGTAACAATCTATATAGAGTTTTTCAAGTTTCGCTTCAAATTACAGTTTTTTTAGTTTAGCAGACCTAATCTTTGTTATATTAAGCTCTTATTAAAAAGCAATATTAATAAGCTCGATTTTTATTGCCGCAAAAGTAGACCAGTTAACAAGACTCCTTACCCCTACGAAAAAAACTGCACTTCCATTTCGCTAACCATGAGTTTAGACACGTGGTTCCCATGGGAACGCTAGATGAGCGTGGGCAGGCAGCCTGTTTCTTTAACAGACTACTTCGCAATGGAGAAGTTGAACATCTCTACATAGCGCTAGAGCTCGGGTTTTCAGGAAAGATGGCACTGAAAAGCGCATAAAAACTTGCGCAAAACTCTCACGTTGAGTGTAAGTGAAGAACATTTTTTTCTCCTCTACTCTGCTCCCATGAGAAAGCAGTTCACGTGCTAACTGACAACACACCTAAAATGTCTAGAGATAATATAAAAAATGAAAGAAAAGGATTTATCGGCGAAGATTGCGCTTGAAAAGCTCTAGCATTATTTATTATTCTACGGAATCCCCGATTTGTAGCAGGGTTGAAAGGTTTTCCTCTCGTGGATTGAAAGCTAGGTTTTCTTAGAAAATCATTTACGATGTGGGATTCAAGTTTTAAAATTCCATTTCATTGAACAGAAGTGAGGCTTAGAATTGATGGCTAACAAGAATTAACTACCTTGTCTTTTCAGGGATGGGAGTTCAATTCCAAACGTATGTTTCACAATCATTTATTTTAAAATTTTTATTCTTTTATTCCAAGCAAATGCAAGCATTTTATATTTATTTCAGTTTAAACAACTACTGTAAATTTAACTCTATAAAAGTATTTGTTAAGCTTTAGCTTCTTTAAAATCTATACATTTGCTTTCTAGGGAGCCATCCCTTATCTTCGGGACGTAGTTTTCACGCATTTAAGGAAGTATTAACATTATCATGGTCAAAAGAGAATAGAGTTATATTTTGAAATATAAAAAAGTTTTTTTTTATTTCGATAGCACTGTATATTTAAATATAGACAGGTAGCATCCTTTACGTGAAGAGATCGAGAAATGTGATCAGACGACACGAAATTTCTGCCATATGCATATGCCATTAAATATAGTTCTGATACTTGGAATCATGCCTTGAGGTTATGAAGGCCTATTCATAGTTACAGAATGGATGACATTTTAACAAGGCACATTATGAAGTATTTTTTAGAGATATTGATCCACTTACTTATGCGTAAAATACATTTAGCTGGGTTAGAATTTCTATAACTGACTTTACGCCAGTAGGGTTTAATGAAATTATTAAAACTACCATTCTTTAAATTATTCTTTCAATTCTGACAGTCGATAGTGGAAACAATGGACTCTCTTTGATGGCATGCAGAGGATTGCAAAGATAATTTCTTATGTTATTTCTTAAAAGTAATTTCCTCATTGCTTGATTTTACTATAATATTTTGAAAATATTCGAATACTTATTTTATTAACCATAGCTAAATTTAGCATTTCCCGGATAAACAATCTAATATATTCTGGCGCTACAAGTAAGTGCTGATGAGTTACTCTTTATTAAAAAAATAAGCTATGGAAATTAAGTTCCCTACCTATGCAGAAATTCGTTGCTAAGACGCAAGCATTGAATTACAATTTAGGATAACAATGCAGAGAAGGTGGACACCATACTGCACCAGTAAGCTATTGGAGAATAATTGTCTGTAAATTTCTGAGATTTACACTCAATATGTAATTCTCGACCTACTTTGGTTAGTTTTGAAGCTGGATCAAGTGAATTACATTTAAGCCGAATTTATCCTTTGATAGGTGACCGAAATCTTTGATCGATGTGAGATACCGAGACAAGATCCTTGATCAATATATCCACACATATGTCCCTGTTATTGGTTCTGGATTTTTTTAATGGACGACAAGCGTGACCACACCGAGCTCGGGTTGCCGAAGAATATCTTGAGGGTCATGGTATTTAGCGGATGGAATTTTCAGCTCAATCCCCATACCTAAATCCGATAGTGCATCTTTGGGACTACCTTGGAAGGCAGCTTGCTACTTTAAGTCCTCTTCCAAGGCAGTTAGATGAGCCTTGAGGAAAGATCATTCCGTGTCTGGTCGTTGCTTCGCCTTCCACGGAGCGACAACTTAATTGACAGCATGGAAAGTCGTTGCCCCCAATGTATTGCAGCTGGGGGTGGACACATTCCTTATAAGAACCTATTTTTATAATGTTACTACCCCATTTTTCTTCGGAAAACTGTCATATACTATTTCTCCAAGACTGGATTCCTCTCACAAGAGTGCAATTTTTTGTTGTAATTCACGTTTGTGTTGAACTTTAGAAACATTCTGTCTCGAATTTATTAAAAAACATCATAGTGAACATGTCCTGTAAATTTCTTGTTTCTATGTCGCTTCATTCTCAAATTAGACACAAAAAAATGATGTTCCTTAACTTTTGGAGAGCAGTGATTATTGTAAGAACATATAGGGTTTAACTATTGTTGCGTATGCAGGGGATATTTTAAAAGCTTATTAAAATTGATGAAAAATGTAAATTAATTTAAATTAAATTATCTTTTACGTAATTTTTAATAGTTCCTAGTTAGAGCAAAACAAAGCCTTCGGAGTCTCATACTGCACAAGGCTTCGCTACTTCCTCAACTGTGCTATGACGAAATATATTGTAAGAGCACATAGGGTTTAACTATTTTTGCGTATACAGTGCATTGCGAAAGCTTATTAAAACTGAAAAATGCAGTTTAACGACATATTTAACTCTGGTTTATATAAAATATCATGCTTTCTTACTATCGCTATTCAATCATTTACCTGATTTATAAAAATTGTAATTTCTAGTAAAATGAATCATCATAACTAGTAGTTCTAAAAACATTTTTAAAAACAAATATATGTAATGGATAAATAAAGCAATAAACTTCTCTGTTTAATGATAAAATGCTAAATCAGAAAATGGAAATGCGAAGACTAAATCGGATTAATTTTGTTATTTCTGGATCATAATACATTTTACTTAAAACGAAATACTAGAAAATGTAAAGCAGAAATGTATTCGGAGTAAAATGAAATAGGCTATATGCCATGAAATTACCCTTCTGTTTACGAAAATTATAGCTTTTTTCTGATTTAATAATTAAGCGGAAAATCTTTTGTACGGGGAAATTTTAAATTTCAGTATATATACCTCCCTTTATATAAATGCCCATTTGGTATCATAAGTGATCAGATTTCTTCTACTTAATCTCTAGAACATCTGGAATTCAATTTTTAATAGAGAAATTCTTTGAACTTTTTTTAATTATGATAAAGTTTACGTTTCCTTTCTAGTATGACTTTTAAAATGAATGTGAACTTCACAGATTGTTTCAATGAATAGCCATTGTTTATTTTCATTTTGTCATATGACACGTCTGAAAATATCTGAAGATTAGTTTAAAAATGTTTTATTCCAACTGAAGTTAAGCAATTTTACAACTGTACTAGTTTTTATCATACATAGCATACAAAATGTGATGTATTAATTACTGTAATAAAAGAAAGTTCACAAAACAATTATTTGTAATATTACAAAATCATATATTTTAATGAAATGTAATACAGAGAGATTCTAGGATGAAAATGTAAATAAGGGTCTAAATTATTAAAGAAATACGTACATTGATTTCGAGTTGCTCTAATAATTTAACAAATATTAGAATTTAGGGCCGGATGGCAAAGTAGAATTTAGGCTACGAACAGTGTTAGCACTATACAGAACTGACAGATTTCCCAACACGTGAATCCTAAATTAAAAACTATATGCCGAAATGTGCCACGTCCTATAGAAGATAAATTTCCTATAACTTAGTCTAACCGCTAGAAACAGAAAAAGATAGTATCTTGAAAACTTTGTAGGGATTTACATTTATTTTAAATAAGCAGTTAAATTCAATTTTGAGTTCTTTCGTATAAGCCTTCATTCCCCTAATTGTCAGTGCCAGAATATTTAAATTTGGTAGCGCACGTGAAGGAATGCAAATTCTACTAGTAGGAGAAAACGTTTAAATATCAAATTCTGGAAGGGAAAGTTAGAGGGTCTAAAGAAACTCTGTGTGTGTTGCAGCGCGAGCTTCGGCTTACCAGTTATTGTTGGTAAAACGTGCCATAACGGCGATTATTTTGCTGCCACTAAACTTATCAACGCTGTATTAGGAAACAGTATTGTCTGATCCCTGTAGCGTAATTTTGCTACTTGTTAATATCTTCAAATTTTTTAGTTTGATTCTTACTATTTGAGTTACCACCGAAGCAGAGGCGTAGTGTGTTAGCGTCGAGTTGACGCCCTGTAAATAATTTAAAGTGAGATTTTATATAAATAAAATAAAGAATAACTGATAAATGGTAGTTTCAACCCTTCTTCTGTGCAGTTACTACTCTCCAGATTTCACACAAGAAACAAACAGTAGTTCTTACATCTGGCGCCCGAGCATTCTATTCGAATCCAATGGCCAATAATCAGGACGGACAATCATCCTTACAAGATGCAGAAGTCGTAGCCCCGGCGGTGAAAAGCCCATTGGGTGGATTTGGCTTCTTAATACAGACTATGAGAGCGGCAATTAAACCAGCCGTTCGATGGTGAAAACACCGTTACTTCATTCCTGGAATCCCCTGAGACGCACTACCAGTTGCATCCGGTACCCGAAAGTCAAAAATTAGCCGTTGCCTCGAGTGCCCTCCGAGGACAGCCGGAGTCTTGGTGGAAAGGAATCGGGAAACTTTCATTCTGAGAATTCGGAAGTATCACCTACAAGTTTGAAAACTTCAAAGTGGCACTCCTAAAGGCTTTCCCGATTGTGAAAAATCGTGGCGAACTTGAAGCCGAACTGTACAGCTTTTACCGACAAAAAGTTGAGCGCATTGTCAACTTTATCCTGCGTAAAGTCAAGCTAGTGAATATGCTATATGGATGGAAGCCCGATAGCGAAGTTATTGAGATTATACTACCAAGATTATTACCCGCACTACAAGATTTCGTGAAGCTGAGAAACCTACGAACACTGGAATTATTCGAAACAGCCGTAAAGTTCCAGAATCGGCGAATAGCGGGAAATACGAGGTTTTCTACTTCGGGAAACCATCAGCAGTTCTTTCGACAGCCGGCCACGGAAAGAAACAAATACAGTGGAGGAAAACGTTGTTTTCTAACCACGCCGTCAACGAACAAGAATGAAAACGATAAAGCCAGAGACCGCCAGAGTACCCAGAAAACATCAGGAGGAAAAAGACTAAACTAATAGAGGGGTCTGAGAAATTGAGGTTCCAGACCCCCTGTGCATCGCAAAATCCCTCTAAGTTGTATGTCAATACTGTGGTAGTCAAGAATTCCCAGCTACAGGTAATCCAGGTTCTTTTAAACGACGTATCCATAGAAACACTCGTGGATACCGGCCCGCAAGAAATGTTTTAAGTCAAAACTTCTATTACCGAAATTTCCTAAGAATAAGATTATTTAAAAAGAGTAGAACGGAAATCGTTGCTCCACAAGGGAAAGATTGGGAATGCGTCGGGAAGTCATCGCTTAACATTCAGGTAAAGAATGACATTTTGAAAGTTCTACTTTTTGTTGTTAAAAATTTACAAATTAATGTCATTCTAGGTACAGAGTTTCTTAGAGAGGCGAACGCCACAAAACTTTTTGCTGAAAACTCCATTGTCTTGGATATGGTGCCAAAGGTGGTGGAAGAAGAAAATGTACCTTGAAATCAATCTCTAGCATCTAAAGCAGGGTTCTCCAAACTACGGCCCGAGGGCCACATCCGGCCGGCGGACAGATTTTGTCCCGCCCACGGAGAGCTAGCATACTTGAAAACTCCTTTTAGAGAACATATTTTTTATAGCAAATTAAATTTAGTTTACTGAAGTATTCTAATTTTATGTTGAATAATTATGAATATGACATCTACATTGATATGGTCATGGGCTAACTACTCATAACATTGTTGTAGGCTTATTGTTATTGTTTTTGTGATAAGTTGGATAAAGAAACATAGGATTGTAATGAGTAAAAACATGCATAATATGCAGAAAATTTAACTTCAGTATATAATAACTAACAAATTATTGAAATGAATCCAACTAACATTTTATACATTTTAAATAAAAAAATAACTTATAACAAGCATAATGACATATGAAATACTAATGAGATTTATGTAATTGAGATTTTCCACTGACAATAGTTTGTAGTTGTGGACTAATTTTACTTGTACCAATTATTAAAAGAGATTTAAGATGCTCATCAGTTAATTTAGATCTGTAAACATTTTTTGTGTACTTCATTTTGGAGAAGGTCTTCTCACATAAATAAGTAGTACCAAAAACAGAAAACAGCCCACGAGCAAATTTACGCAAATTATCAAATTGTGTCAGTGGAAGACTCTTATAAAATTCCAACAAAGATGAGTTTTGATATTTGTTCTTAATTATATCACTGCACTCTAGATCAATCATTTCCATTTGAAGTTCCGGAGCTAGGGTTTCAATGTCAGTATCAAAAGGATTCTGAAAAATTTTAATTTGATTCGCAATAGCATCAAGGTCCGAGAAACGAGTATCAAAATTTATTTTCAAAGCACTCAAAGTTTCGATTGCAAAATCGATAGGAAACTCAGTCTCAGTGGTGTGGCTGAATATTTCACATGTTTTAAAATGTGAAAAACATTTACTTCGTAGTTGTGATTGAAACAGTATCAATTTCTTCCGGAATGATTTGATATTAGTGTATAAATCAGGAAGATGCTGGTTTTTTCCTTGCAATCTCAAATTCAGTTCGTTCACATGTTTTGTCAAATCAACATAGAATGCTAACTTCCACAGCCATGCGTTGTTTTGTAATTCAGAAAGAGGGCGACGCTTTTTATTCAAAAAAATTTCGGTCACTGCTCGAAGTTCAAAAAAGCGCTGAAGGACTTTCCCACAACTAAGCCAAAGTACAGCAGTATGATAAGGTAAGTCATTTTCTTCAATCTCTTCAATAAATTGTCGGAATTGTCGGTGATTCAGCCCAAAAGATCTGATAAAATTAACAGTTGATATGACTGGTTTTAGAACTTCAAACATATCGAAACATTTTCCGCACAAAGACTGTTGATGAATGATACAATGTAAGACTAAAGGTTTTGAACCACCGTCATTTTCTACAGCCTTTGACACAAGAGCGACCACTCCTTTATCTTTCCCACTCATGTTTTTGCCTCCATCAGTTGTAATATATTTCAAGTTTTTCCATCGAAGGTTCTTTTGATTAATGGCCATTTCAACTCCTTTAAAAATATCTGTACCAGTAATTGTGGCATGAATACTATACATATCAAGAAGTTCTTCATGCACTTCATAGCTTTTATCTACTCATCGAATATAAATCAACACCTGAGCAGTATCTGATACATCCGTTGACTCATCCAAGGCCAAAGAAAACCACTCAACATGTCCATTTTTGTCGAAAAGTTGAGAGGATATATTTTCAGCGATATTTTCTCCCCTTCGAGCCACAGTGTTTGCTGACATGCTGACAGTTTTTAATAAATTTACCTTTTCAGGGCACATTTCTTCGGCTACTGCAATTATGCATTCTTTGATCATTTCTCCATCGGTAAATGGTTTTCCACGTTTTGCAATTTCAAGAGCCACACGAAAGCTGGCACGAGTTGCAGCCTCTTGTTCAGTTTTGAGTTTTGTAAATGAAGATTGCTGCGATTTCAATCCGCGCTTCATAGCTTCGAATTTTTCTGTCTGCAAACTTAGTGTATATTTTGAGTAATTTTGAAAATGTTTTGTTTCATAATGACGTTTAATGTTATATTCTTTAAGATTTATGTATGTGCTTTCATTGCAAATCAAACATAGCGCCTTGTTACTGGACTCAATTACGAAATACTGAATGTTCCACTTATCTTTGAATTTTCTGCATTCACTATCAATTTTTCGCTTCTTTTCCATACTACTAAATCACACACAAAAGCAACAATTCAATTCAAAATACTGTTACAAAGATGTCTTAAACACGCACAAACACGTTTTAAGGAGGTACGCACTATTTTATTTCACAACAGTGTCATAGGAACTGACTTGTGGTTGCGACACTAGCCTTCTTATATATTCCAATTACTGCCATCTAGAAGTGAGTGGAAGACACCAGAACTTTCTCGAACCAACGAGATTATTCTGTACGTGCTATTAGCGTCATCTGTTAGCGATAGAAGGTACTACCTATTTCCGCTTGTATCCACCAGATGTCGTGTCACGTTACTCCTCATGGCTTGTACTCTACGACTAATCTAGAAATTACAGATAATGACAGGAAAATTAATAATATGCAGTGTTGCCGTTTTGTGGACTTTAGTCCGATTTGCATCCTTTTTTAAACGTTGCGTACTTTTTCGGACTTTTTTTTTCATCAGTGGACTATTTCACTTTTTACCACCGGCAACAATGATAATATGGTTTTGGCCCTCGAAACTTACTGGAGTAATCAGTGTGGCCCTAAGGCTGGAAAGTTTCGAGACCCCTGATCTAAAGCAAGGTGAAAGAACCAAGCTGAAAGAACTTGTAAGTAAATTTGCTATGCTATTTTCCAAGAAATCAGGGAATACCCAAATCGTTCCCCATGCAAAAAAAAAAAAAAAAAAACAAAAATAAAGTGGACTTTGTAAAGCAAATCCTTATTGTTATGATAAGAAAAAGAAGCAATAATTGAACATCACATAAAACAAATGTTAAATGATAGAATAATCACTCCCATCAATAGTGAATATGCAATCCAGTTGTGCCATGCAGAAAGAAAAATAATTTGCCCCCCTTCAGAACCAAACGCTTATCATTTTACCATCGATTGCCGGAAACGTAATAGCATGACTGAATTCCCTATTTACCCTTTACCGGTAAAAGAAGAAATAATACGAAAAATTAGGTCTACAAAATTTATTACCACTCATGATCTTACTTCAAGCTACATTCAAATAGCCATGAAAATAGAAAACGTGAATAAGACGGCGATTATTACAAAATCGGGCATTTATGCATTTTTACGCATGTGCTTTGTGCTTTCCGGGGATCCGTCAACTTTTCAAGGAGCTATGGGCATTATTCTACGTCGCATCCTCGGAAAATCTCCTTTGATTTGCCTTGTTGATATCATTATAGCTAGTGACACAATTGAACAACGTGTGAAAGATCTCCATGAAGTTTTTTCAATTACAAGAAGCAGGGTTAACTATTAATGCTGCAAAAATTAATTCTTTTCATCTTTTATTTAAATTAAAATTAACATAATAATAATAATAATAAATAATTCTTTAGTTGCGAACTTGGAGAGTTCGCAACTAAAGAATTGCGAACTTTAGTGAACTATTGAAAATTCCAGCCAAGGGTATCGAGACCGAAGATTCTAAAATAAAATCAATAAAAAATTATCCTCCGCCAAATACGGCTAAGAAACTTTCATCTTTTCTTGCCATGAGCTCGTATTACCGTTCCTTTATTCAAAATTTTGCCGATATTGTTGAACCTCTGTTAGTTTTAACACGGAAAAAAATGTAAAGTTAATGCATTTAAAATTTAATGTATTCAATTGGTTTCGCTTAAAAGAATTGTTAGACAAGTCAAATTATGCGATTTTGAGCAAAAGCTTGCATATGTTTAGGCCGAATGTGGAAATATTTTGTATGCATGTGTTTTGTAGTGCTCTCCACTGACACTCTAGTTAATTTTCATGTTATTCTAGTTTATTTTCATGTTATTATTAATTTTCATGTTATATTTTCATGTTTGCTCATGGAGAATTAAGAACTGAATTTAGGGTGTGTCTAAGAAGGTTGTCATGTTCTAACAAGTCGATGTGCGTTTAGGTGGAGTGTTTGTTCACTTTGACACATTACACTTGCGTTTTCACGAGACATTGCGGAGAACTAAAAAGGGGATTAAGTTTGAAATTTAAGCATGACCTGAAAACACCGAAATGTTCAGAGAATTGAGAAATTTACGATAAATGCAAAAGCGTAAGAAACTCAATAAAAGAATAATTGTATTGTGAATTTAAAGTGTTATTTACTGGTTTGATAGAAACATTTATTCATAAGTATTCCTTCCAGATGTCCTCAAGGAGATGACTGAATGCCAGCTAAAAGACGTGGAAGCAAGTTCAGCGAAACAATGATGAAAAGATGTATTTCTGTTATAATTTAAACTTTAGTATTTGAATGTAAATGGGATTCAGGGCCTGTTATTTGTAGAATTTATCAGTTTGTTACAGGTCTTTAAGGACCTTTAATCCAAGTCTCCTAAATTCTGACATGGGCAACTGTAGGAATTTATATTTATTTTAAATAACCACTTAAATTTAATTTGAAGTTTTTTCCTATAAACCTTTATTCTCCTAATTGTCAGTGCCAGAATATTTAAATTTGGTAGCGCGTGTGAAGCAATGAAAATGCGTAGTGTGTTAGCGTCGAGTTGACGCATTGTAAATAATTTAAAGAGTTTAATAAAGGGTAGTTTTAACCCTTCTTATGTGCAGTCATTACTCTCCAGATTTCACACAAGAAACATACTGTAGATACTAACTTTTAATGTAGAATTTTAATGGTGTAGACTTTTAATGTCTATCACTTCTTACCACCTTCTTGAAACACTGTATATGTATAGAAAACCACGTCAGATCTAAGTGTAAGAGAAGTGCGATCGGAATACACAGAGCAGATGTTGAGTAATCTGATCTAAATAAACTGCAAAAGCAATATTCTTTTAAATTTTGCAGTTTTTATCAGGCTACTTTGATTTTATGCCGAAATTATGCATTCCTTTATAGTGTGAATTTTAGTTCTGAGCACGTTGGAGGATTACGTATGTACTGTAAGGAGCACTACGTAATACTTGTACTCTATTTACATACATAGAAAAAAGCCAACATAACACTATGTTTCTACATGGAAAAAGGCCTACATAATAGTTGTACGCTTTTTGTTATGTAGAAACTTACAACAAGCTAATGAATAACCGCATCGAAAGTCAGATTGTTTCCTACTTCGGATCTTGAGCTGCAAAAAATTCAAATTTTTTCTCCATGAGGTCTGCTTATTTAAAAGGCTTTTAGAAACCTAGAGCACATTACAATAAATTGTTCAAATAAATATACGTATCATATTTTATATGGTGTTTAAATTATTAATGACCTAATTAAAATGTTTAATCACGTTCAAATTATATGAAATTAGAACTATTACATGAGATTTAGTCGACTATCAATTTAGACGAATAGATAATATTTAAATAATGCCGAATAAAATATTTCTTCTATAAGAACACATTTATTTAGAATTTATATATAATACTGTTACAGAAATATATTATTATTATTTTTAAATAAATTATTATGTAAGTTTATAAAAAAATGTACTCAGAAGAGTACTGTGAAGCTAATCTCCATTCCGGTGATATTTAATTGAACCTGCATTATATATTTGGAAACCGTATTATTTTTGTTTTCAGTAACTGGCATGTTAATATTTAAGGATAAAGAAAATCAGTCTAATGCGTCTGTTGGTTAGGAATAAAATGAAAATTAGCGTTAATATGCCTATCACTTTTGTTCCCTTATCTACTGGATTCATTAGACTTTACAACCATCGGGCATTTATTGAGTAGCTCTAACAGAAGCTAATAAGTTAAATAAGCCGTAATAAATGATGCAGAGATAAATCATTTATTTATAGCTGCTCTTGGTTACCTAAGTAATCTTCTGCAGTTCAAAATTACCATGCTATTAGTCAGAATTACGCTACGAGTAAGACAACCAAAAGATTCGCAATGTTCGGATACTCAGTCAAGTTTTTGTTTTAACATGGCCTCCAATGATCTCGCCGTTGCAATTAATGGAACGAACTAATCTTGTAGGCATATTCTGCACTTTTGTACTCCCAAACAATTCTATTGTACAGAGTACGAACTTCTCATCTTTTTTCCCACTTCAGGTTAAGCATACGTGCTAGCTGCTGCTAGCTGCT
>KK117467.1:108565-140659 GCA_000611955.2 Stegodyphus mimosarum
GGGAAAGCAAATATTTCCTTTAAAACGTATGCATTGCAAACATCTTTTATGCGTGTAAATAAACTGTCCAATTAACAAAAGACATTTCTTTCTGTGCTTTATTTTTCATGTTTTCTCCTTTTGTTTTCCTTTGAGTGCTTGCAATTTTTTTAATTTGTTATTGTTTGCTTACGGGTTTTACATTTGCTTGTTTGCTAATCCTTGTTTATATATGTATTTCCCTTATATGCTTTCATCTATAAAATGAATTAGATCTTGCTTTCATAAACAAGATCGGAATTTGTTATCACGTCTCTTTCATATGAAAAATATCGAAAACCCACGCATTCTTTTTATAGCAAATGCATAATAATTTTTTTAATTTTATTTGGATTTAAATTGAAATTGTTAAAAATAAAAACTTATTTATGATAGGAAACCAAATGAAGTGGCAAAGCAATTTCATAACTGACAGTTGATGCGAAAACCGGAATATACAACATGTGTCTACAATTACATTTGTATTGTATTTGTTTCAGTGTTTATAGTGCTAAGCTAAATATATTGTGAACTGTGAATATTTATAAAATGCCTTTATAATTTAAATAAATAAATAATTACAATCTGAAAATTTCTGATTACAATCCAATCTCGACGTCTCTATAATTCAAGCTTCATGAAATTGCTTAAAAAATTAAAATAACCAATGTCATAAGATTTAAGGAAACTGCAGTCTGACCTTGGTGCGAAGATTTCGCTTGAACACCAGAAAACATTTTGAGTTAATGAGTTAAGAAATATCTTTTGTTTAAAACTGTAACGTACTCACATATCTATTTCCTAAATTGCTTGCACATGCGCATTATAATACACATTTACTTAAAGGATCGACACCTTTAATTTTTTCAGAATTCGAAATCCGCTTACGGAAGACAATTAACTTCTCACAAAGGTTTCTTTTTCTAGGTATTTAATAAATAAATAAATAAATATTAAGAACAAATAAACGCAAATATACAGTTTCTAGGAACATATCTATTGCCTATGCCAATGATAAATAAAAGTATGAGACAAAAGCTCACTGTGTATAATTAAAGTGAAAGTCACTAAGTAAGGTGAAAGTGAAAAGGAAATATGATTATCAGTTACGATTTTTTTTGGGAAAATATAGGAAGTCTTGCACAGGTTTTTAGAAACAGAGAACGTAAAAAACCAAGTATCCTTCGCCTGGGCTCGAGTTAGTGATTTTGTAATTTGCTAACTAGATGAGCTAACCATTTACACCTCGACAGCACTTGGTGAGAAATACGGTAATTCGTTAAAAATTATGTAAGTTGTGCTGAGGATGATTCAGATAATAACCTTTATTATGTTACCCCAGACGGGATATTGGTTAGCGAAGCTGAGTCTTGTACCGAATGGCTCGGGATCGGATCCGAGAGAAGGAATGGATGTTTGTAAATGCATAGTATCTCTGAAGCGGGGAGACACTAACATATGGTGAACTGAAAGAACTTTCGAGAGGTTTGTTAGCAGGAAAAGAGGTGTGGTAGTCCCCGCCTGAGTGTTGTCTTTCAAAGTTAGGGCGGAATTGGGTAAAGTCATATTGTCATCTATGGTGTTCAAGGCTCAAGCCAACGACAGATACAATCTTGCAGTCCTTGCCACGAATTTCATCGTGGCAAGGAGACAGTGAAGTAGAGGGTGGGCTTGTTCTGTTTAGGTCAGACAAGTAAAATTAACCCAAACAGCTGCAAAGCATTTCTTTAATGTCAGTATAAATAAAAATATTTAAAAAGCAACTGATTCTATTGCTTCTTACTCTTAGAATAAAAAGCTAATTGTATAAATTCTTTGACTCAGTGAAAAATCAATGTTATATTTAATTATTTACAAAACGTCTATGAAACTTTTAAATTATACTTGAAAAATGTACTACTGAATACTTTACTCGTTATTCATTATTTAAACTTTTATATTTAAAATATTAGGAATTCACATTATTTATTTAAGCAATGTTGCTGCTATTGTTCATTTATTTAAGGTAGGGTGCCATATTCAGGTGCCCATATTCGTGTGGAGAAGTACGTTATTCGAAATTTGATGGCTCTAGGTACCGTTGTTTTATCACAATGCGAGAAACATATATATATTTATGCAGATTCTTCATTATGTAATTTCTTTAAATGTAATACAGGGCTCTAATATTTGGTGGCAACAGTTTTAAAAGTGATACGGACATTTACAGTGAATCGACGCAAAATGCCAAAACGAAATTAAGAGCCTTTCTTGAGCTAAAAAACTCTGTGCTCCTAACTTTTTTGAAAGACGGAGGAATGATAGCGTCACCTCTGATGTCGTGTCTTACTATTAAATGCTGGTTAAGCAATGTTCAACCTGATGACAAAAATTGATTAAGGAAGGTTATTTTTTTAAGGAAGTTGTAATCTACTTCAAATGTTATCGCAGACATTTGTGTGGCATGAAACGAAACTAATGTCTAATTACAATGCTCAATGAGACAAAAATTCATGCTATATAAAAATTAGGATGGAGGAGCTAGAAGTAAAATTTTGAGTGCAGATTTTAGAAAGATTGTAATTATTAAAATCACTTGCATTTGTTATTACGTAGCACTGAATCATCTTGGTTCCTCAAGAGGATATAATAGCATTTGCAGAACATTTTACCTAAAAGATGTAAATAAATATTCTTTTTCTATTCTCGCTACGTAAATTTTAAATAATTATACCTTACATCACACTATTTATAAGATAGATTTTTGAAGATCAAAGGAGTGCATGGTTGTAATTACAAGTTTTTTTTTAATTAAGGCAAAAATGCATTTTCTTTTATTATTCAATTAAAAACTTATGTTGTGTAAAAATAAAAATGTTAAAATTTAATACTATGCAACAGGAGCACCTTAGGCAATCTGAGTATCTATAAAAATAATAATTACGAGCTTTTTTAACTAAAGCTTCAGAGAAATTTTCTTATACAATTATGTGATATAAAGTGAATAAAATGATAAAAAAACGCTAAAATTCGTTTTTTAAAGTGTAGTAACTAGGAAAAGTAATGATTTCGTCGGCATTTTCTAGCCTTTACCTGTTTTTGTGATACTGAATTGGACTTCTTAGTGCCAGTTCCCTGTGTAAATTTCTTGTATACTTATTATCTTGTACAATATTAAATGGCGATTACAAAATAAAACTTAAATAAATATAACAAAAAGGGCGTTTTAGTTTTCTTCGCTTTACAATAATGTCAATGTCGAGTGGGACTTGCTCAGCAGAAATGCAAGCGTCAGCAATAAGCAAGGACAGGGCACTGCATATGTCTAACTGTGTTTCCTTTGTTCATCTGGCAGCTATGACACCATAGGTTACATACCAATGCTGAATATAATCCAGATTATATGCATAATAATTTACGTAGACTATTCAGAAAGTAACTTACGTTTTAGAATGGAAAAAAATGAATGTAAACAATTTTTATTACTTACAACTTGAAAGGCACATTATTCAGCTATTTTTTTACAGAATTTCCCTATAAATTAAGACACTGTCATAATGGTGCATGAGCCTGTTAATTCGATCGTTATAGAACGTTGTCGATTGACACTTCAACCACGCATGGAAGCTTGCTTACAGTTCCTCGTCACCGTCGCAGCGCTGTGTTGCAAGCAAGGCACACACAAGTGTGTCACAAGGGGCAAGCTTTACCCATGTCCCGTCTCCTGTTAAGACACGATCGAGAAGTGATTCACTGTTCCTGGTACGCCTCGAGAAATGTCAAAGCTGCTGCTTTTTGTGGTTTTATGATAAGAGTTTTGGTACCCATCTGGTACAAAACTTGTGATAGCCAGGATCTTGCGTTACACCGCCAAACAACAAAGTTCGTGAAATTTGAGAAAACTCTAGTGAGAGCTCCGAAATTGTGAAGTGGTGGATTGCGTGAATCTTTTCATCAAGTTTCTCTACGAGTTCAGTATTAACAATGCTCGGCCAGTCACTTCGTGCTTCCTCGTGAAAATTTGTGCGGCTATTTTTAAACATGGTGCACCATTGCTCCGACTTCGCTCATTACGTCGTTTCCACACACCGTGCATAGTCCCCGATAGATTTCAATTGGTCTCAGTTTTTTTTTTCGAATAAAAATTTAATCGCTGATCACACTTCACAAGTGGCATCATTTTCTATTGACGCACATACTTTAAACATTCACAGTGAACAAATCAGAGGGAATACGTGCCTTTAATGACTGCATCTGGATGCGTAAGAATTCAATAGACACCAAGATAGGGATATTAGATTTATCTCTCGCCGCTCAGCAGGGAAACATAAGTTACTTTGTGAATAGCCCACGTATAAAAGAATTTAATAACATACACTAGGATACACTAATGTGAATAGGCAATAAAATACAATAGAATTCATACAACAGAACGCAATATGTTAAATGCATTATATATATATACAGTAAATACGAAGATATGAGATGATTAAGAAATTCAATTCTTGATTATGTGTTGAATGCTAAACTAGTGTGGAGCAAATGCAAAAAAGGTCATATTCAAGATATGAAATATCAGTTCTTGTAAGTCAAGTCATATGATTTCATGTGTATTTTATGCTCTAAAGATTCTATAATACTATGTATAAAATGTTCGTTAGCATATTATTCGTTTAGGAAGTACTGTTATCGTATCAAAAATGCCGTGGAAAATTGCTGTACATTGAGTTTTATTCAGACTAAGAGACTTTTTAGTGTTGGCAGGCTATATGCATTATCTTGCAGATTTTACGTAAATAGCTGTTGAATGCTTGAGGATTGTTATTTGGAAAATTTATATTCAGCTCTTCAGTTATTTGGCATTTTGTAAGTAGTGCTGAGGGTACATTGCTCGCCACATATGCTATGGCAGTTTCAACTGCAATATTTTCTGCTGTTAACAAATATAAGAGCTAAATGCCACATTTGTGAGAAGGAATCGAGGAAGGGGAATGTTTGAGAGACTCCTGTTTATGCAGAATCCTCTATAATAACAGAAACAAGGAATAGCACAATGTGTATATGAAAAAAGAAGCAAATGTTAAAAAATATCAATAAAAAGTGTATTTGTCGACAAGATAAAAATACAGATTCAATTCGAGAAATCGGAAGTGTAAAAGGTATGTAAAATTTTAAGGAAATTTCATTCGCCAACAAATGAAATTTTTACGGTGGCATTTGCTCAAAAAAGAAAAAAATTCTGTATCCCAGTAGTGCTGTACAATAAATGATCTGTTAGTTTCTTTTATTCCAACATAAGACTAAAATCCCTTAATATGATATATTAAATTACATCTAATCTAAAAATCATGGAACAGGTTCTATGTAACTTGCTGAGACATTAAGCTATTTTGAAGCAGGCGACATAAAAAAGGAGCAATGCTCTCTCCTGGACTTCTCTAATACACGCCGAGTGTGCTACTGTTAGACTACGAAGGTCAAGGTATTTTCTTATACTTCTCCTTTAAAGAGCGACTTAGGATTAGGGGACCCGATCGCCAAACCCTGGTGGTGAGGAATTATTATCCGCCACATTTTAATTCGGGCGCCATTGTAAAATCATTAGGTTTTTTTTTTTTTTTTTTTTTTTTTATTTGAGGCAGGACAGGTAAAAATGTAGAATGCTCTAGCCGAGACTGGAATCTGGACATCTCGAATACGCCGCGAGTATGCTTCTAATTACACATCGAAGGCATTCGGAAAGGAACGAGAAAAGATAATCACATTTGATCCCACTGATGTGGAAAATCACGATAAAATCTACAATGGAGCTAGTTTATTTACAGTGGGATGTAAATCTTTTTCAAACTTTAAAGATACAGATTTGATGATAGTTATTCGCATTTATCAAAAGATCAATATGGTCAGTTAAAAACTTTTGCACTAGGGGTAATGGCTTTGTTTGGAAGTACTATATATTTTAACAACTTTTTCCCCATTGAAAATTAAAAAGAAATTAGTCTGATTGACCAATGATCATCAAGCCATGATGAAAATTGTTTCAAGGAATTTTTCTCCAAGGATGAAAATTCTTTCAAGGAATATCTTTCTTTTTTTTCTTTTCAGATACGAAACGCCATCGAATGTCAACCTGTATTAAAAAATAACAAGTTTTTATTTATTTGCATACAAACATATATATTTTTATCTACGTTCCGAAAAAAAATTGATTAAATGAGAGAAAGAGACAAGGTTGTCATTATTTACTCTTGAGTTTTACCACTCTTGGGACGTTTTCACTAAAACCTTAGAACGTTTCTATAATTTCTTTATAGTTTAATTGAAATTTAATTATTTAATGATTAATTAACATATGAAAATTATTAGTCCATTTGGTCAATTTGCCCCGAAGAACTATTAATTTCGTTTTGGCATTTTGCGTTGTTTCACTATAAATATCGGTTTACTTTTCAAATTGTTGCCATCAAATATTAGAGACCTGTATTATATTTAAAGTAATTAAATAATGAAGGATCTGCAGAAATGTATGTACGTTTTTCGTATTGTAATAAAACGACGATACCTAGAGCCCTCGAAGTTTGAATAATGTAATCCTCCTTCGAATCTGGACATCTGGAAGCCCAAATTTGGAATTTGGAATTTTCTGTATTATCGATTTCATACTTTGTAATCTTTTAATGAAAGTTTTATTAAGAAACTCAAGATTTCAATCGAGCAATGGCAACACTGTACGAAAAAAACAAACATTTTTATCTCCAGCCCGCGGGACTGTGTATTGGAAATTCTAAAAGTATGCTCATTTTATAATTATTTTGCTATATTGATGTTGAATTGAATTCTATGGTTTAAGTTCAAAGAACATGATATTTAATAAATAAAATTAACGGAGAAAACGTTAAAAAAACTCCGCTTTGGGCACAATGTAAAATCTGAAAACTTTCAGATTTCTTTAGTGTTTTTTTTCCCCGAAATCAATGGGAGTTTGAGAATTTAATATTGAACTGCCAGCATATTTGAGTTACAAAAGGTAAGCAAGAGAAATTTCTTGCATATTCCAAACTTTAATTTTCAGATAAAAATTAATGTGCATTTGAATTTTTTTTCCGTTGCGTTATTATTGCATATGTATGTTTTTATAAATAGAAGCAGAACATTTTCTAGTTAGAACAGTTTTATCTTGTTAATAAGAAAGTTCGTTAAAAGAAAAAGAAAATAAAATTTGTGGTTCGTCTATTTTCAGATCGTACATTCGGCCTAGGTGCAATTTAAACTTCAGGAGGTCAGAGACCTAATTTACTAAAATTTTTAATTTAAAATAAGCCTTTTTCACTTTTAAATTAAAACTTTTAGGTTGTAATTCATTCAGTTAAATTTATATTTAATTACTACTTATTTTACTGTAAGTTTGTTTTTCGTCCCAGTTTTCGTTTGTCATTAGCAAATTATCAGTTAGATCTTTAAACAGTTCGGTCCCTGGAAGTTATTATCTAGAAAATACAGCATTCTTTATCTTCATAGCTATTCATAGCACTCATTGTTGAAATCAGACAGTTCTGCACTAAGAAACATAAGTCTTATATTTCAAATGGGAGAAATAAAGCATTTCACATGCATCAAACATTGTTAATATGCAGATGAGGTTTCCAGTTTTACTTGTATCAAAAACATCCGTAAAATCTTCTTTACTCAAATGACTTTCGTCGAAACCTTTCATCCTTACAAGAAACCTCTTACTTCAGTGAATGATTTCAGTTCAATAGTGTTTATTTTCTCCCACCTAAAAATAGATTCATTTATTTTTTTTTCCTGTCTGCTTCAGTTTTTGATCAACAGATGGCCTGTGTTATTTGTTCCTTTTAATCATAGAAAACGCCGTTAGAGCCAAAACTTCTTAAAATATGTCTTTTCTTGATCCCTTAATCCTCAAAACATGAAGGTTTTATTTTCTTTTTAAACTGAGGAAGACAATGCAGTTGAAGCTGACAGAGGTGTCTTGAATGAATTTAATTTCTAAAGCCGTTTTACATGAATTTAATTCTAACACTAATTTTAGTTAATTTAGTTATTTAAACTTACGTTTTCTTGTAAAAATAAATATATTAATGTACACAGTGCGGAAAAAAAGGAAAAGTTCTATAGCTCCCGTTCTACTGAGCCGTTTGACAAAATTCAAATTGCGTTTTTCAACATGAAAGACATAGGGCATATATTAGATTTATATATGCATATTATTTTGATTCTACGACTCAAATTATGCCTAAATATTACATTTTGTAAAATTTAGTGCGAAACTTATGGAGAAATTCAAAAATTAATCTTACCGCATTTTTTTCAGTTTGCGCTAAGAATGTTCGCAGTGTGGGCATTAATATAATAATTTTATACGAAAACATAATTTTAGATAACTAACTAAACTAAAACACTAGGCGAACTTCTTAATATACGGCAATCTATTTTCCTTTCCCATTTTTACATTGTGCATGAGCGAAAAAAACAGTCACATCATTCCTACTTTCAAATAATTTTAACAAAGTTCTAAACCGCAGTTGATGTTATTATCGCTTTCCACAAATATGTCAAATTTCAAAATGCGCCAATATATAAATTCACGTATATCTTCGGAAATTAAACTTTGAATTAAAAAGTCTAATTTTTTCCAAATATCCTTAGAAACACATCTACCTTAAGATTATGGTAAAACTTTTACAGATTATAATTCAAAATCTTTTTACAAAAATTTATAACATTGAGTATATTTATAAATTTATAACATTAACATAAAATTTATAACAACAACCAAATTCAATTAACATTGAGCAGTTAACATTTTTAGAGTTTATTTTTTAAAAATTACTCTTGCGATTTTTACAAAATCTGGTAGTTTGGCATAATTTGAGTTGTAGAATCGAAATATTTAAAGCAGTTGGCATGCCATTTCGAAAAACGTCCGATTTTGTGTCAAAATATCTATATTAGAACAATGCTATATATAAATCTAATACATATCCTAATTCACGGTTTCGAGACATGAGAAATGCAAGTTTAATTTCGTCAATTAGCTCAGTAGAACGGGAGTTGTAGAACTGTGGCATTTTTTTTTGGCAGTGTACATTGTATACTGATCAAATACGTCCAGTATAATTATTCTATGTTTCTAAAAATTTTATTAAATGCACTGCTATTTTTCTGCTATAAAAGGAATATCTAAGAGCTTCGTCATCCAATTTTCGCATAAAGCGCTCAAGTTAGCTTATTGCCAGTAAACAAATTGACTACCAGTACCGACATTACAAGTAAAGCTTCATATTGTAGATCGTTTTAAAATCATTTGCGTAAAATAGAAGAAAATATAAAATATAGTATCCGATATCGAATGATATTTTTTTCCTCTAACAAAACACTAAAGAATTCATTAAGGGGTACCTGGCCATCCTGTGTCACCAGAGTTAACGCTAATTATTATTATTCGTTGACTTGCAATTAAAAAATGTTCTAAGAGGCAGAAACGAAAGATATCCAAGTAAGAAAATTATACCTGGAGAATGTTTGACATCAAAAATTTTTATTTGATTCTATTATAAAAGGTAACCAAACAAATTTTCCATTTGCAATTTTGTTTGGCTGATATTCAGTATGCAATGTATTTTAGAACGATTATGCATATTTATGTTTTTTTTAAAAGGAATGCCAAAATTTGATGTCCGAAAACCTGTTTCCGTTTGTTTATTATTTTTATACACTCTTAGACAAAACAAACGACGCACCAAGAAGGAGTTATCCGAATGGGAAGGAAATCGGTAGAAGTGATGTATATGCACAGAAAAACAAATGTATACAGTTTGAGAAAATATCGATGATTTATTGAAATGATAGAGCTTCTCCAAAGTGAAAAAGTCCGTAACGTCCATCTCTGGCCCTTATGCAAGCAGTTATTCGGCTTGGCATCGATTGGCAAAGGTTGCGGATGCCCTCCTGTGGGATATCGTGCCAAATTCTGTCCAATGGCGCGTTAGATCAACATCCCGAGCTGGTTGGAGGGCCCTCCCCATAATGCTCCAAACGTGCTCAATAGGAGAGAGATCCGGTGACCGTGCTGGTCAAGGTAATGTTCTGCAAACAGTAGAAACATGTGAAGTGTGGGGGCGGCATTATGTTGCTAAAATGTGAGCCCAGGCTGGCGTGACATGAAGGGCAACACAGCGGGCCTTAGAACTTCGTCGACGTACCGCTGTGCTGTAAGGTTGCGACAGATGACAAAAAAAGGGGTCCTACTACGAAATGAAATGGCATCCCAGAACATCACTCCTGGTTGTCAGCCTGTCTGCCGGAAGACAGGTTGTTATCACACCGCTGTCCGGGGCGTCTCCAGACTCGCCTTCGTTGGTCATCGGGGCTCAGTTCAAAGCGGGACTCATCACTGAAGACTATTCTACTCCAGTCAGTCACATTCCAGTACGAATGAGCCGACAACACTGAAAACGGGCTTGACGTTATACAGAGGTCAATGGTAGTCGGCGCAAGGGGCGCCGTGACCTCAGCCCCCTTTCTGTGAGCCGTCTATTAATGGTCATTGCGGTCACTGAAACACTAGTTTCACGTACAATCGATGATAATGATGCATCTTGTGCAGTGAGTACCGCTCTGACGATTGCTCGGTCTTCACGTTCTGTCGTTTCTCTAGGCCTCCCGCTTCCTTCTTGACGCTGTGTGCGGCCGTGGTTCATCCATTCCTGCCAACATCATCTAGTAGTGGCATCGCTCCTGCTCAAATGTCGAGCTATTCGCCCATAAAACCAACCGGCTTCTTTGAGCCCAACTACACGACCTCTCTCAAATTCTGAGATCTGCGCATATCGTTCGCGCATCTCTATGCGAGGCATAGTTACTGTCTACCAGAGTAAACGGAAAAAAATTCGTGAAGAATTTATGACCTGGAATCTTAATTTCTCCTATTAAATATCCTGCCAGTTGCACAGATCAGATGCGCTGTAGCGACAACCGTTCATTCATTGGCAGCCAAAACGTAAAATTTTGCATTTTCCGTCGAAACCTGTATGCATATCAATTTGTGTCCAATTTGCTCTATATCTTCTCGGTGCGTCGCTGTTTTTTGTCTAAGAGTGTATTAAATAAATTGACAATTATAAACCATTTTCTAGGTAGGTTGAAGTGATTGATGCGGTAAAGCAGGGTCATATGGTTACATCCGAAAACATCACGGACGAAAACGTCGCGGAGAAAACAATGCAAGGCGAAAACGTCGTGGTAAAAAACATCGTGGTAGAAAATAAAGCAAAGAGAAAACATCGCGGTTCTAAAACATCGTGGTATAAAATAAAGTTCTTCAAAAACTTCGCAGTTTAAAAACATCGTCGTCGAAAATATCATGGTAAAAAACAAAGCCTACAAATCATCGCATGGCGATAACATCGGAGACATCTCGTAGTTGTACTATTGATTATTCTTTGGACATCTGGAACATATTTAAACCATTTTGTTGAATCTTCATGTGAAAATTTTGACAAGACAGGAATCAAAATCCTATGGATTCGTTCAATCTGTCCGTTGCCTCTTGGAATACCGGTAGTAATTTTGACATGATCTATTCTTTCCTCGGCACAATAAGTTGCAAATTCTTTCGATGTAAAGGCACTACCTCGGTCAGTTTTAATTCTTGCAGGATTTCCAAATATGATCTGTTGTTGCCTCAATTTTGAAATAACTTCTTGCGCAGTTGATGATTTCACTGGATAGAAAAATTTCGTAAAAGCATCGACCACGGTTAATGTGCTGGTATCTTTTGTTCGTTGATGGAAATGGCCCAATAAAGTCGACATGGTGCGTACTTAAGGTAACGTTTTCCTTCGGTGTAGCATGAAGAAATCCTTCTGCTTTTCCTTGCTTCTTGTTCTATAGTATACATTCTATGCAATTAGCAATTACCTTTTCAACTTTGCCTTTCAGTCTAGGAATATAGAATTCTTGCTCTACAGTTTTTGCAGTTTTCTCAACAGCAAGGTGACCTCTTTTATGCACCTTCTGTAAGATTTCGTTTTGTAATGTTTCTAGCACAACTAGCAGATCTTTTCCATTTTCCAGTTTACACAAAATACCATTTCTCAGAAAGAATCCATTGTCTTCTCCTTTCTCGACTAAATTCTTAATCAATTTCACATGCTCATCTTCATTTTGTTCTTGTGCTAAATGAATTTTCTCAGTTGCATCGGTTGTATGTGATGTCAAAGTTAAAGCATTCCTACTTAAAGCATCAGCATATTTCATTTGGTTTCCTTAACGATGTACAATTTCGTAATGGAATTCTTCAATGAACATTGCCATCTTGCAATTTTAGGAGTTAAATCTTTCTTATCCAAAGTTTTCTGAAAAGCGCTACAATCGGTTACAATTTTGAATTTGGAGCCTAACAGACAGTTTCTAAACTTCTTAAGAGCTTCTATAACTGTAAGGGCTTCTAATTCGTAACTATAGAGTTTCTCTTGCTGCTGTGAATTCTTCTTACTCATATACTGGATTGGGTGATAACTACCATCGTTAGACAATTGGAATAATACGGCACCAAAGCCTTGACTACTAGCATCGGTATGAAGTTCTAATGGATGTCCTTGCTAAAAGATGTGTAGAACAGGTGCTTGAGAGAGAATTTCTTTTAATTTACAAAACGCTTCTCGTTGTTCGGAATCGAACTTAAAACCAGTACCTTTTCTAAGTAAATCACTAAGCGGTTTGGCTATCTTAGCATAGTGTGGAATGAATTTACGAAAATATCCCGTTAGTCCTAAAAAGCTTTGGAATTGTTTACAGTTACACGGTTGTGGAACATTTTGGACAGCAATAGTTTTGGAAAGTGATGGTCGAATAGTTCCGTTTTCAATTACATGTCCCAAAAATTCAATTTTCGCTTTAAGAACTGGCACTTTCTGAAATTTATTTGAAATCTGTATTCTAGCGGTTTTGAACATTTCTCTAATTTTTCTAAACTTTCAACTTCATCCTTAGCTGGTACCATTATATCATCCATATAAATAATTAGTACACCTTCATTTAGCCAGTCTTGAAACACCGAATAAATATATCTTTGAAAAACATTTGGACTAATACTTAAACCAAAAGGGGCTTTAAGAAATTCATAAATACCAGTGTGTGTCACGAATGCGGTGTATTTCGTGCATTTCTCATCTACGTCTACTTCGAAAAAGCCATTTTTTAAATGTAATGTAGTGAAGATCTTTGCTTGTTCCAAACGATCGAGAATTTCTGGAATTAAAGGCAGTGGAAATTTGTCTTTGATAATCTTCTTAATTTCCAAAAGTCAACGCATAATCTTTTAGAACCGTCCTTCTTGTTGCACAAAACTATAGGTGCTGAATAATTAGAATTACTAGGCTTTATTATACCATCTTTTAAGCATTCTTTAATTTGTTCGTCATCAGTTTATTGTTTCTCGAAAGACATGCATCTTCGATTTTGACAAACCGAAATATCATCACTTAAATTTATTTGCATCTTGAAATCGGATTATTTACTTTTTTGAGGCTGGTACACATTAATTAATTTACACAGTTTTTCTTTATGTTCGGCATTCGAAATATGCGTTAAATCGATCTCGTTGACAGAAATAGCATTCACCACATGAGCAAGGTAATTAGATCCCAAGTTACTTCCGCTTTCAAGGGGTAAAAGAACTATCACTGTTTACATTAACGGAGACGCTAGATCAGTGTTTCTTAACCTTTTTAGCACAATGGACCACTTTAAAAATTTTAAATATGTCACGGACCCCTCTGTGAAAAAAATTGCTTAAACATCATTTATTACAAAATATATTCTGTTTTATTATTTAATTATTTTAATATGTTTATTTCAATAGTATAAAAAATTTGAAGAAATTAAAATTTTTAATGTGAAGGCTGTTGCTACTTTTCCTTGATTAAAAGATTGAATTGAGGGATGGTTTTCGACAAAGCAACGCGCATATCATGTTCGACATTCAGTCGATTTCGATGTTTGTTTTTATTGTGCCAAGTGTGGAAAATCTAGCTTCGCAAAGATATACTGTAGCAAACGGAATAATGGCTGCCATAGCTCGTTTTACAAGCAATGGGTAGGCTTCTCGTAAAGAAGACCAAAACTCTCCAAGAATTTTTTAATCGAAATCCATTTTTAACAAGGAATTTTTTTTCAAATCAATTAGCTCATCTTTAGTAAGGTTCATGTCATCGATACAGTTAATATCACAAAGAAAAGGATTACGAATCCACAACTCATCTTTTATATTTATTCCATCTGAATTGAAACTTTTTTCAAATGAAACTTGAAGTACTTCCAGTTGTTCACAGATTTCATTTTTCAAGTTATTCAATAACAAACTATCTTTCCGAGATCCATTTCCAAAAAGCACTTCGTCCAACATTTGAAAGTTTGCGTATATCCCATTTTGAATTCTAATTTTCGAAAGTGGCATTTTCAATAAAAATGCCTGTAGTTTCTCAGTGGCATCCATAATTGTTGTATCAGGCCCTTGAATTGAAACACATATATTGTTCATGTGGTTAAAAATGTCTGCCAGGTAAGCCAATTTAAATATAAAATCTTTTTTTCTTGAAATATTCGAAGAGTGAGTTACCTTTTCTTCTAAAAAAAGTGATACTTCTGTCTTCAACATGAAAATTCGTTTCAAAACCTGCTCTCGTGACAGCCAGCGCACTTCCGTGTGGTACAGAAGTACCTCATGTTCTGCGCTCATTTCTTGACGCAGTGTTTTAAAAAGACGATGATTAAGAGCTCTACTTCTAATAAAATTCTCAGTTTTAATAACTATTGACAATACTTCTTTTAAACTGGTTGGAAGAGTTTTTGTAGCCAGTGCATGTCTATGTAAAAAACAATGTGTAACAATAACATTAGAAGCCTCTTTTTTTACCAAATGGGCAAAACCAGAATTATTGCCAAGCATCGCGGGTGCTCCATCCGTACAAAGTGAATGAAGTTTTTGTTTCCAGTCGAAGTCGTGTTTGGAAAAGAAAACATTTAAAATCGCTAAAACATCAACTGCCTTTGTAGTTTGCAAAAGAGGCTCACAAAATGAGAATTCTTCTTTGATAGTATCAGCAGACACGTAACGAACAAAAACAAGAAGTTGGCTACAATTCGTGATGCTTGTAGTTTCATCCAATTGCATACTAAAAGGAAATGGCGATGCTTTCAATTCATCGATGATCTGTTTCAAGATATTGCAATAAATTTCAACTATTCTTGAATGTATCACATCCTTGGACAATGGAATAGCCTCAAGGTTTTTTCTCTGTTCCAGTCCACAAACTAATTAAACCATTTCCAGCGCACATGGCTTAATTAATGTCTCTCCAATAGTATGCGGTTTCGTACTTTTGGCAATACGATATGCAACTCTGAAAGATGCCTCAACCAAAGGTTTTTGTGAAATATCAAATCCAAGTTTGGTTAATGTTCCAGATTTCGAAAACTGGGCTTTCTTCTTTGTAAAAAATTCTAGATCTTTAGATGCATTTTCAGGATTAAGAGATTTGAGATGCTCTATCAATTTTGCCGGTTTCATACTGGCGTTTGCCAAAACTTTTCCACACAGAAAGCATTGTGGCTTTTCAACACCGTCCGATTCCTTCATGCAGCAGAATCCATATTTTACATAATTTTCATCATACTTCCTTTTTTTGGACATTTTGGGCTACAAAAAATATCAAATAATCAAAGGAAACATTAAGAACAAACATTAATACACAAAAAAGACACTTGAAAAAAATACTTTAATTACAACTTATGAAAAAGTAAAACAAATATTTTGTTTTAAAAAATTGCAAGAACTTTTAACGTCACTTTATTTCCAAGTGAAGTAAAATTCAAAGGCTACTTTGTGTTTCTAAAAATTTCAAATTTTATATGGTTTGCGAATGTCCTCTTCCTCGTATTGTGGAGGTCTCTATTATTGGGAAATGGCAGACAGACGGCTTACAGAGGTTGCCCGTGACAAAAAAAGTTTTTTTTTAAATATTGATGTAAACATTTTAAAAATTAGGAGCAGTCGGCGGACCCCCAAGGGGTTCCATGTACCACAGGTTAAGAAACCCTGCGCTAGATGATTGCGAAAGGTCTTAAGCACTTCCAAACGACACTGCGATATTCAAATTTCCCATAACACAACAAGCGTTACCATAAGCATTCCGAGATGACTCGGCTGTTATCAAAATCACATTACTTTTATCCCTTTGAGAGATTATTTTAATGCCATTTGCAGTGAAGAATAAGTTTAATTGATTAATTACATCCAAACCTAACACAATTTGATTACATAAATTTTCGTATGATGTGAAAAACCAACAATTAAAATATCAGCAATAAAAAAGCCAAAGGCAGAAGTTTCCTTCGCCTCGATACCGATCAATATTATGTCAGTAGGATTTAATTTAGGAGAACCAATTTCTTTATGTAACTCTACACTGCATATCGTAACATCTGAAACAATGTCAACTAGACTATCCACTAAATTATTATTTATTTCTACGGTTTTCATAATTCCACCGTTATCTGGAATTTTCTGAACCAACGATGTTTGCTTCTCGCTAATTTCGTTTTGACAGGCGGTCGATTTATGTCCGAACTCCTTACATTTGAAACATTTATCCCACTTGATTTGTTTTTACACTCAGATGATTTATGACCCAGTTCATTGCAGTTAAAACATTTCACTTTATTTACGTTAGACTGACTTCGATTTGATGACGTATTAGGCTTACACCTATCCTTAGTTTGCATGTCTACTTTCGATATCTGTTTCTTAAACTTATCATTATCCGCCCTCATTTTGTCTAAACATTTTTAGCCTTTGTTTAAATTCAGGTATTGTTTCGCAACCATTGAGTATAGTTTTCCTAACCACCGAATATGGAATACCGTCTATGGCATATTTAATTAACGAAGCATCTTCAATTTTACCTCGCGAGTTCATTTCTTTTATTTTCAAAACATCCTCATCTAAAGATTTATTAGGCATCAATTTACGCTTACATAACATTTATGCAATTCAGCTGAATTAAAAGCTTTACCAAATTCAGGTTTCAAAAGCTTTTTTAACTTACACCAGTCATTAATTTTAGATTCACTCTGAACAAATAGTTTCGCTTTACCTTTTAATGACCTTTTAGCGAAATCTAATTTATGCAAGTCACTTAACTTTAAAGAATTTATAACATCTTCAAATTCATCAATAAATTTATCAACATTTTCATATGCATTACGAGAAAAGGGATTAACAATACTTTCAATAACCGAAAATCTAATATGAGGTTTAAAATAATCTTGAATTGGAAGCTGCACACTGTTATTTATTTGAGACGCGTTAAAACCAGGATTGTGTACTTGATTTTTATCAAGCATTACTTCAGAAATTCTATTAACAGTTTCGTCTTCAATATCACTATTTCCTTCATGCAAAATATTTTCAAATAATACAGATAAAGCACATAGAAAAGAGACAATTCGGGTTACTACTTCCGTTTTCGAACCCTCTGAATTTATGCATAGTACATTACAAACTTTAATTAGCTCATTTAAAATAAAGTCATTCTGTAATGTATCTACTTTCTTGCTAAATTCTTTAGAATCTGGTTTAAATGCAAAGCCAGGAAATTCCCGTAATCTTTTCCTATTGTTTCTGCCGCCATCAGTTTTAAAAATAAGTTTATGCAAAGTTCTGACTTCAGAAGTTTTACTATTCTTTAAATCTGCTTCCAATTCTGGAATTTCAACAGTTTGCATTGTTTCTAAAACCCAAGTCTACAGCCGCCCATTCTGGATAGTGATTAGTGACTCTGATTGTCGCACTGAAAAGTCAGGGTTCGAATCCCGGAGAAGGCATGGTGTTTTGAAATGTATATTGTCAGTGCGGCATTGGGACACTCTACATATCCGGCGACCCGAAAATTCTCTCGAAAGGTTATGGTAGGGAGAGAGGGCTTGGAGAACTTCAGAACCATCCCCCACCCGAAGAGCTCTGCATCAAAATTTGAGGCAGCGCAAAATCGTCAAATATATGGTGCTTAAGTCTTTTGCCAACGACAGGCGCAATTTTGCATACCTTGTCACAACGAATTTCGTGGGCTTGTTCTGATGTGACTGTCATACAAGTGAGTCATAGCAACAACCTAAGTCTACAGATTTTTTACCTTTCGAGCCAGACTTTTTTTCATTTATTATATTGCATCAGATAAGACGGAACATGGGTTAATCAAAACTCAGATAATCGGAGTTCTATTGTTCTAAATTTATTTATTTATTTAATTGAACTCAATTGTATTGGGTTCTTATAATTTGGATTTATATACTTTTCGGATAATGTGAAAATGTATTTAATTTTATTTTATTTACTTTCATAAGAATTATTATATTAATTCTTGATTTTAATTGTCTGTCACATTTTTGACTTACGCACTCCCCCACTAACGTACTTACAGTCACTTATTCACTCAGTCATAACTCAGTAACTCACTATGTTTTTATTTTATTTTATTTACTATTCTTTCATTTTAAGCGACACTACCTCTTGGATCACGATATTAAAAACTTCACTTACTACTACCAAATTAACTGATTTTATTTATAAGTAGTTTAACTGATTATAATTAATGAAGATGAAAATTCGTTTTTTATATTGTTTTATATTTTTTAATATTAATATTTATGTTTCACTAATTTAAGGATGGCATTTTTTAAAGTTTCGGTCTGTTTACGATCAAACTATTCTAAAGGGTTTCTCGAGCATCTAACCGATGCTTAACAGCTGTCGAATCATTTAAAAAGTCGCTGAAATCACTAATAAATCAGTTAATTTTGCTATTACCATCAAACAGGATCTGCTATTGCCATCAAACAAACCCAATCTCCGCTCGCAACAGTTACCATGCGTTTGCATAATATTGAGTGGCAGAAGCGAGAAAAACATGCTAATGCATAATAGCAAATCTGTTATTTTCTTCTGTTATAAGGTACTTTTATTAAAAGAAGATAATTAACTTAAATGCATTTTTATTGTAAACCTGTGCGATATACAATATTTCGAGTTTTACCACCAGGAGCTAATGTATAAATTCTTTCCAGTTCCTACTTTTGAACATGCTACGTACAACTGACCATGTGAAAAGCTAGGAGTTCTCGTATGAAAACCAGTAACTTCAAGAGTTTGACCTTGAGCTTTTTTGATAGACACTGAAAAAGCAAGACGCACTAGAAACTGAAGGCACTTGAATTCAAACGGCAGATGATAAGGAACCATGGGAATTCGTGGTATGAATACATCTTCTCCTTTTAGGCAGATTTACTCATGACATCATTTGGAAATTCGTATAATAGTATGTGTAAGGAATATGATGCGTCATTGCAATGCATAAAAAATTCCAAAGAAACAAGGTAATACTCAATACATGTACCACAACTGATTACGTAATCATAGAACCATATGGTATATATTCCATATGATATATGGAATTGCCATTTGGGTCAGCAAAAATAAAAAGAAATGCATCATTATTTTGAGTGGTATGGAACCCAAATAAAAATGTCAATAGGAAAATAATTTCATTCTCTGTCTTTATATCAGGACTTTTGCCACTGTTGCTGATATCAGCACTGTTGCCACTCAGAAAAATGAGGGAGAAAATTAGCGTTTTAAGCCTTTTTAAATTCATATTTCTGATTTTAGGTATTTTTTTCTGGAAGAAAGTGGATGTCGAACTTTTCCAAAACCCAGAAAACAATATTAGAATGTTTGGTGCCGATAGCTATAGTTGACTGAGTTGCTAGCAAACAAATACAGAAACATATGTATAGATAAATATGAATAATATAAGTTCTTAAATAATAAATGGAATTAATCTTAAAAATTAGCTATCTTAAACAAATCAAGCGATATAGCTTTAATTATTTTATGAATGTAAAATCATGTCAGATTTCTTCTATCAAAGTATATATTTTCATTTCAGCAATTAATGTATATTCGGAATTTCGACTGTCACGTAAAAGGTCAATATAACTGCAAAAATCTCTGAAATTATCATTCATACCTCAAATAATCATTCAACGTTTTCGAAGCTTTTGTAGCATTCACGTTCTTTTAGAATGGCTTATTGATTAAACATCGCTTCAAGTATCTTCAATCACTAATCGCATTCCATCCCTGAAAGCTGTGTGTAAATAAACGCATAAAAGTTTACCCCGCTAAATGAATTTATTCATTTCCGATGACTATCTCGTAACACCCAAACATCAGCAGAAAGTTCATTACGGAGTTCGAATGAACACTCGGTTAAGTGCTGCGACTAATTTAATAACATGCCACGATTTATTACTTCGCCGAACATGTGGAGTTGAAATGCCATGAATGTCGATCTAAGATAACAAAGCAAGGTTGATTCAGCCGTATTACTCATTCCGTTGTTTCCTAAATGGCAACATCATAAAGAATACCACCCTTTTCTTGTAGCCCTGCTTCTCTAAATACTTTCTGAAATTCCGTACGTTTTAGCAATGCTAATCAGATTATTTCTTTGATAATAAGCATTAAAACATGTAATGGTTTTTAAACAGGAAAATAAGAATTAGGACACATCAGAGGATTTTTATCTTATGAATCCCAAATTCATTTCTGGAGAATTGTAAATGCATCGAAGCAAAATAATCCCTATATGTTTTAGATGCAAGTTCATTATGAAAATTTTTATAATTTACGTTTATGATTTTAAATGTATTTATTCTGTACACTAAATGTTAATGTAGTACTTGAAAGAGTTTCTAGTAATCCCACGAAAAAAATATGGAACTTTCATTTATGGTTTTTATCCAAGTATAAGACGGTCCTGAAATTTTCTAAGTTTTTCGCATTCAAATAAAGCATTATTTTTAAAAATGGCGCAAAATGATATGCTAATGGTTTCATAAATTGGATGAATAATCTGCATACATTATTAAGAAGAACAGTGCGCATACATTAAGCTCTTAAAATAGTATAATGAAAATGTGTTATTTGTAGATTGGAATACGATGTTTTTAGAACATCAGATCTATAAAACATGAGGCCGCTGGCCGCTCGAACGGTTAGTTTTCAAAGAAATAATACAGCGAATATATAAAAAATATATATATATGGCAACCCTTAACACCGTATTAGGAATTCTAATGATACGTTGTTTTCAAATTGGATTTTATGTGTCCTATGTCCGAATTTTTGAGTACGAAGAAAACGATGCTTAATAAGAGTTAACAAGGCAAAAAGAAAGTAGATTAGCAGGAGTGAGTGTAAGAGCGGATTGGCAGATTGCGAGCTCAGCGAGAGCATAAAAAACTTAACAAAACCTTTTGGGCCGCAGTTATAATCTGAAACATTTTAGAAGTTTAATTTTATAATTGTAGTGATCGCCTTATGAAAATTACACTTAACGGATTTCCATATTCTTAACGGGTGTATAAAACAATGCCACCATTACAATCTGTTCTGAGATTATTTCTGTAACTTTGTAATCTTATGATAGTATTCTAAGGATTAAGTTTTCTCAGTTAACATGCCATTGGCAATTTTCTTTTTGCAAATGAAAATGCTCTCATGCGCAGTTTTTTTGAGAAAAGCATGGTTTCATATGTTTTTAAAAGAAAAGTTATTATTTTCTGGAAACAAAGCATGTGATAATATGCATCACTTTTAAAACCTTTTTCACTCTACACTTAAAAAAAAAACGTGTTCTCTGTTCTAAGCCCTACTTTCTCAAATCAGAACCTTCTCTGTTTGTATTGTTTACCAAGCAAATTTACTTTTGAAAACCTGTGAATATTCGAGTTAAAAAAAATTTTGCATTTTTCGAAATTCTTATAATTTTTTGACTCGAACCGAAAGGTTTGCAGTGCACCAGCAACTGCTTATATATTTTGAGAAAAGCGAAAATTGAATTATATTATTCTATGATAATAATATACATTTTATGTTATACAGTAAGATATTCTTTCTCCTTATTAATGATTTGGTCAGTTTATCGATATACTGTATGTACACAATTAATCGGAATAAGTTCTTCAAATACTAATTTTTTCTGTTCAGAGATATGTTGCATTTAAGCAATAAAATTGTATTTTTATTGCTTACATGCAACACAAATTAAATTTATCTTAAGACTTTAAGCACATTATTTTCTTAAAATTAATAAACATATACAGAGAGGTATGTTAATAAGTTAACATTTATACCGCATGTGATTATACATGTACATAAAATGGTATACCGATCATTACATTTATAGTTCAGGGAATTATGTAAAAGGATTCAAAAATTTTATTTTGTGTCAAAGATTTCAAGTTCTGTGACACATTTTCAAGTTCTTTAAAACATTATGTAAAGTTAATAAACTCATACCTTCTCCTCTTACGACACAGTACTTGCTATGGAAATATATTGAAGTAAAACATTCAAGTCATTAATCATTCGCTGAAGTGTGAACACAGTTGAACCCCGCTATAACGCATTTCGGACTGAGCGTTTGATTCGCCGAATTCGATCTGGGAAGAAAAAAAATGGATCATCTCACAAAATAGTGTTAAAATTGATTGATGAATTACACACAAAGAGGGAGTAATGTTCTTGTAGAATGTTAATAGTAATTTCAATTAAAAACGTATCATTACTATGTGCAATTACTAAATTTCCACTTCTAAATTTTCCAGTTTTACCATACATTAATAATTTTGCAAAAAAAATGACTTGGCATGAAAGTCATGATTAAGGCCTTTCTTCCAATTACATATTTCCATCTAAAACAATGTTTACATTTGAATGCATCAACTTGCTATCATTACACTCAAAAACAGAGCGCAGTCTGACAGATCAATCAAAGGAAGGAACTTCACTTGAAGGAAGGAACAGATTTAAACTCCCTTTCTCAATGGATCAATGGCTCTTTGGCACAGTGCGTGACACAATAGGATCTCTGAGGTATGTTTATTCTACATCCTGGGTTTCCAAGAATTAAGTGCTCCTCCTGCCTCGTGCAGCGGTTTCTTTAAGATACAAAAAAAAAGGTTGGGGAAGAATGAAAGAACGGAACTTAAAGGAGCTTTTTCTTATTCTAATCGCCCAAACAGAATGAATTTAAGGATCAGTAATTTTTCAGGTGACTTTGCAGAAATTCTGCAAAAATGTTTGAAAGATGCAAAAAATTTTCAGGCTAAAACATCTGCAAAATTCGCGATATACCATTTCTATGTATCTGGAAGCTTCCTGTCGTTATATAAAATTAAATTAAGACTACGGAATATCGGATGGAAACAAATAGGTCCTTCATTATATCCAAGGTTACTTTACAAGCCGGTTGCCGTATAGCAGGTTTTGACTGGACAAACAAACCATATGACTCTGTAAATGGCATAATCTTATTAGAACTGCTTTTTAATATAACTTTGTTTAGAACAATTTTTGTATGGAGTTTATTTAAAATAAGTGTAAAAATCGATATTTAATACAAAAGCATAAGTGCAGAAATTTAGATTTATATTAAGATATCCGATCCCCAAAAACTGTGTTCGGTATGTTATTTTAACTCAGATTTGATTAGCCCAAACTCCAATAATCATTATTCGACGTATTATTTTAACTCAACTTTGACTAGCTCCAAGGGAACACTCTCTCATTTTATAACAATTCTGTTATCCTTTTTTCCCATAGGTTAACCATAAAATTTGTTTTGCTTTACAGAAATTCAACGTTTTAGTTGTTTGCTCTTCTGGCAATAAAATTCGCAATTCCATACTTAAACACCCTATTCCGGATATGGACTACTGGAGTATGTAGACGATTTCGTGTCAATGTGTTTTAATTTATGCGGGTCAAATTAAGCCTTATTTCGGGGTAAGAAGCATGAGGAACATGTTAGTGAAAAAAAAAGTGGGGGAAGGAAGCGCATTAATAACTCTCGTTCAATACTGTTAGTCGAAAAATCACTTTTTCCACTTTTCTGCAGCCTAAATTACTCAAAAATACTCTCCCTTCATGAATTTGTTTTACTAGAGATGCTTCACATTCATAAAATTGTTTCTAATTAACAATCTCAATCCCTCATATCTTTTAATGAATTTATTTCGAATTTCTTTTCATATTTTATTAGCAGATGGATCTATTATCCTGTTTCTTTCCTTTCGTTTTTGCCGCCTGAGCACAGGTTTCTCTTTCGTCATTTAAAATTCTGCTGCTGAAGAAGAAGTTTCTAAATAAACCTTCGATGCTTGTCGCATAACATTATGGAAAACATGCCGATTCTTGTTACTTTAAGCCTTCCAATAATCATTATTCAGCGTGTTATTTTAACTGAAAAAGTGAATATTTCACTTCTGGTGTGTACTTACAGATAATTAAGATATAATTCAGTATTAACTCAGATTTATATCCTATTTTAACAACTCACACCGTAATTAACGTATAATATGACTCTGTTATCAATCAGGAGAGAATTCATTCAAAATTTCTATTATTTAAGAAATGCGCAATAAACAATCCTTTTCAATCAGACAGAAAATACATTTCCAAGAACAGCTTGAAGGCATTTAATGGGTGCACAGAATGTTACTCAATAAATAAATAATCTATTTTAACTAAATTGGAAGTAATATTTCAAATTTCCCCCTTTTTTTAATGTTACATCATCATACTGCGTGCTTTAATTAACTAATGTAAGTTTTAATGCTAGAAATAATAACTACTTAAATTTACAGTCCTTTAAGGTAAGCTGAAGAGCAGAATCATAAATTATGCGATTAGAACGCACATGAAACATCCTGAGTAACCCAGTTTTAATTCATTAACTTTTTTAATAAACTTAGAAGCTTCTGAAATTGAAAAACATACATGTTAACACTTTTAATTTATAGCAAAAGAGTAATGACAGTAATACATAATTATATTTAGCAACATTTGACTACACTTATTAAGATACTCCATTTTGAATGCTATGAACAAACTAAAAAAACAAAATAAATTTAATTTAGGAATCTTAAAAATATGGCATATAACTGAAATGAGAGAAACTGGTATTATTTCAAGCAATACATAAAAGAAATTCGCGTTTCAAGCAGTTTGCTCCCAACCTATCCACTTGAAATATTTTCCAAGGATGAAATTATAATTTTTACGGTTGTTAAACTCGCGCTGGTAAATAGGTAAATTCAGAGATATTAATAAAACGCTGAAAACGCTAATTTTCGCCCTCATTTTTCTTAAATTATAAATTGAATTATTAAATTATAAATTGATAAAAATTTCGAGATGTGTTGCCACTAATCGCTTTCAAATTGTAGAATTTCTTAATAAAAATTCTTAAGTTTTACGATAAAAAAAATAGCATTGCCAAACACTGAATTCATTATTCCCGATTCCAAAAATTCGTGGAAAGCCATTTCGACTCTTCCCAAATTCGTACGACTTCAATCAGCCGAGATATTAATTTAAAACTCTAAAAGCACTGATTTTCGAAATCATTTTTCCAAGTGGCAACAGTCTCGCGTGTTGGAGATAAAAATGCTTTATTTCGAAAAGTGTTGGTACTGCACGCTTCAAAATCGTAGAGTTTGTTAATCAAAAATTTGTAAGTTTTACAAAATTTATAAAGAAGAATGCTTCTTTGTCCTGTTTCTTTGTTCGCGTTATTGATTTCTGATCAATTATGATTAATTTTTTGCCACTTTTTAATCGACTAAAATTGAATATAGGTGAAATATTGGATGGAACTTGAGCTTTTACTACCATTGGATTAAAAAGACGAAAATCATTAAAAACTGGGTGCCATTATTGCTGATATAATGAGAGAGAATTAGTTAATTTTTCTATGGAATTTTTTTATTTAGGTTCCATACCGCATCAGACTGAAAAATATATGACTATGAATCGTATTTGTTGCATTGGTATTAGAGAAGGATTACAACTATGGCGTTCTCTCTGTTGTTGGATACATTACTCTTAATTTAACTTAACTGGCGTTGGGTACTTCCGCTAGCAGGTTGTCAGAGAAACTTGAAACATGGAAGCTAATGACTTGTGGAAACTAATGACTTGAAACATGGAAGACAATATGCATTACGCAATTATTTTTGTAAGAAACATAAAAAAAGAAAAGCATGGGGGACAAGATTCCAACGTACTGTTACGAAAAATTCGGCGGTTGCGCCTGTATGTAAGCTTTCCGGCATAGCACTAGGGTTGCCATAAAATATTGTATGGCAGGGTTGCCAGATTGGCGGCTTTATCGCCCATTTGGCGACCAAATTGGCGATATCCCATGGTCCAATCGGGAAGCTTCTAGAATAACTTCCTGTCGAGATATTTCTCGAAACGTGTCGAACTTAAAGAAAAGCTATATAAACCCTTGCGTTTCTGTGTGGCGAGTTAGTTGCGAAGTAAGTTGCGAGCATTGTGAGTTGTTGCGAGTTAGTTGTTGTTGCAAGTAAGTTGCGAAGAGATTGTGAAGTAGTGTGAGCGTTGTGCTTACTGTGAGTGCTAAGCTACGCGAGAGTTCTGTGAACGGAAAGCAATCGAGTAGTGCTTTGCCGTGAAGCTATCTTTACAGTATAGCTTGACAGTGGATTGGTGATTGTTTCACGGTGTTTTATTAGAAGTTTAGTGTTGCCGTGAAGCTACCTGTACAGTTACAGCCTGAAGCTGTGTTGCTGATTGTTTCAGCGTATTGATTGTAGATTTTCGACGATTTTAAAGGTAATTTTGGAACTGTGCTGTAAATAGTGATTCCTGTAAATAAATTGTGCTTTTTATTGTTCTGCATCGTGTTTTCATCGGATACTCTCAAATCCACGAACCCGTAAAAACGCAACAGTACTGTAAAATGTCTTGTCAGTAGTTCAAGGTAGAACAAACGGCGTAGGATTGATGCAATAAGAAGTGAGAAGGATCTTGACAAAACTGTTCTTAAGAAGTACTGAAGTTATCCAAAGGGCTAATCGTTTGCCCTGAATCAGCGTTTTGGCCCTGGAAAGAACCTCTGGGGAAAAGGTGAAGATTCGCAGGTAATATTTTTCATTCTTGAAGGTAAATGATAGGCACTAGGTGTCAGTATTCAAATTTTCCTTTTGGAGAGGTAAGGAAAATATCATAATATTCAACTATATTAGTATAATCTGTTGCGACTATATTAGTATAATCTGTTGCGTTTTTGCATTTTAAATATCACATAGATATTTTTCGTCGCAGGTTGGATTAATACTATTATATTACTAGAAGCAGTTTCTGTTACGCCATTAAACCGTTAGATGTAAATTATAGAAGTAGACTGAAATTAACTATTTTTCACTGATATAATCTTGAAAAAATACCGATGGATAAATCATTTTGTTGTTCCAGAAAGTAGCCAACGATGAAGTGACGATGTGCAGCTGCTGCCGTTTTAATAGTGCAGATGAACTCAGTAAAAAGTTAGTGATAAAAATAGAAGACGTACCAATCGGAAGGTAGCAAAATACTCAGAAAGAAACTTAATTTTCGTTCTACCTGAGTTTGAAAGTTATATCCTAGTTAACGTGAAATTGCCTAGAGATATTTGTGTGTTTTCTTAAAAACGCTTGAAGCCACATTACAACCAGATGTGTTCATTGAAGGATTAGATTCATTTTCACATTTTTAGGACCTTAAAACTTTTTCTGAATCATATACAACAACCGAAAAGCAAATGTTAATAGTAGTGCCTTTGCGGCTGAAACATCAAACGCTGACTTTGTGGAAATTCCTTATTGAGTCCATCTATCAGATAATACGATTCCTGAAATCTGTAGTTCGTCACTGATTGTTCTTTTGCAAAAAGTTGGTTGCATGGAATTTTCATAGTGATTTTGCTTTTATGATGCGAATGCAAAATATATTTCTTTACAAAAACTACAGGCAGATACGTTCCATTTTCTCAGGAATATTTATCCAGTAAAATCTGTAATCTGCCTTCATCATAAACCATCAAAATAGAGTAAGGCTATCTTTAGAAAATGTTATAAAACGAAAGTAAAACGAAAAATGAGTCATGATAGCAGATAATGTCTGCCAGATGAGCTCTGTCAACAAAACCAAAAATTTTAACCGATATTTGCACCACTTTGAACTAAATGACATTGTTTAGGTTAGCTTGTACTCATTATTCTTTAACTCCATTTATAACTTCGTTTCTAATTTCTAATGACTTCAAATTTTGTTAAAATGTGTTCTTTTTGGTTTGATTACTGATTTAATTTATCTAACCTATTCTTTAGTTAAATTTGTTGCAATCACAGATAAATTGATAACAGCAATTTTCTGTTGATTATAAAATGAATTATTTTTATTTCCTGTTCCGTTTTAACTATCCTTGAATTAACAGTGATTTTTCTTTAATTACTACCTTCGGTATTACTTCGATTAATTGGAGTTTGATTGTACTCTATTCCTAATTCTAACATGTTTAAATTTATAGAGCTTAGTAAATTTTTAAAAGCATTCTCTTTTTAATTTTAATTCTCATTGAATTCATTAATTAGCTCGTATTAACAACTATCTGTCCATTCCAATATGCCAAAGGTCACCTTTTTGAGCAGCGGAAGGCGAAAAGACAGAAACACAATGTTTTATTCTCCTTTCCTTTCGAAACCAATATGATTCCGTATTACTTGCTTATGACTGCTCGTTTTCTTAGAAAGGGGAAAAAATTAGAATTACATTTACGGCTATACAAATAAGCTAACTTAATATTCGTCTGTATTTTGTTAGAAATTTTCGCATTAACAGCCCACACAAGCCCTCTGAATAACCTTTAAAGGGTAAAGGTTCAAGGGGTTATTCGAAGACCATTACTGAATTGAAACAAAGAGGAATAACTCTGGATCTTGCAATATGATAGGCATGAGAAGGAATTTAAAAGGATAAAGACTTTTGTTTGGGTTTATGAATTCATGAAGTTAAAACGAAATGCTAAACCTTCAATAAAATTTAATTAACGTGTTCCAAAAGCTAATGTATTTGTCTTAAACGAGAAGCTCCTAATTATCGTTAATGCAATTATTATTTCTTGAATCTGTTAACTAAATTTTGATATTTTTCAGGTTGCAAAATTTAAGGGAAGCAATTCCTAATAATTTGTATAATTTTTTTTGTAACTAAGCCAATTGTGGTAAATTCGATATTTTAAAAACATGCGTTCAAGTTTCATTCTTTAATGCTCTAAGAAATGTTTAAGCATTGCCTAGCCTTGAGATAGTTTTAATTGTTACTAACAATATTCATTAGTTATTGATTAAAGTATATTTATTTTAATTGTTTACTTTATGTTACAACTGACGTGACGAAGATATGAACGTGTACTTGATTATGAAGAAAACCAACAAATTAGAAATGCTTTATTTGTTTGTAACCAGCGTTATGAAGCTTCCATTGGTCCAAATATCATGCTTACTCGATGGCTCTTTCTTTCGAGAAGAAAGATTTTTATTCTTATATGTCAACGTTTCATTCTGTTAGTGATACATTAATTACATTTATTACATGGGTAATATGCTAGAATGGAATTTGAATTTACCTTTACAATCGAGCGGACAGAAAAGTCTCCCACTAAATCACTAGCATATCAGTGCTTTTGTAATTTTCAGTGCACATAAACAGAGTATTTTACATTAAAAATCAAACCATTAATTTTGGAGCTATAAAATGTTTTCGGATAATTCGCTACATATGTGAAAAATGTTAAAAAATGTGTCATTTTATTAAAGACCTCCCAGAGAGTTTTATCTCTGCATTGTTCAGTATGTAACTTAGAGTATCTTTATACTCTAAGTTAATATAGTGTGAGCATATAATACAGTGTGAAATAATTGACAACCTAAGAGGTATCCGTAGAAGTTACTGGAACAAGTGATGACTTACCATTTCTGATACTATTTAACTTTTAATTTATTCTACACTTAAAGTGCAAAACCAAATGGGAACTTGATTAGCCATTTTAATAGGTATTTACAAATAAATTTAAATGATAACATGACAAAATCATGCTTTTCTTTCCTAAAACTTGAAAAAAATGGACTGCTTGCTTTGATACTAATATTCCGATTATCCGTAACAATAACCTAAATCTTAAAATTACAGTCAACCATCAGATCTGCAACCGACTTACATTGGTAAGCCGGCAGCAATGCGGTGCAAGCTTTGACAGGCTACGGTTACGATTAGCGTTTTACGTTAAAACTCCTGTAAGTTCAGTTTACTCAAAATGCCTATCCTATCTAATTACTCAAAATTCCTCTTGTATAGCAAATATCATGACGAACCAAGCATAATTGAGACATAATTTAACTTAAAACTAACTATTGGTAAACGTTTAAAGACTGATTGTCACAAGTGTAACAGTTAAAACAAAAATACATAATTAAAAAATCTGATGTGTACACCACATGACTTCCTTGTACAGAATATAAAATTATGCATATTTTTTCCTGTATTTCGTTTACACTTATTTGATTGAATTAAATATACTTCGCAGATAGCTCGCAAACCACAGTAGAATAAAGGCACTCTTTGAAAAACACTATATTTGTTTACTATACCGACACTCTGACGCTAGCTTAACTTAACAGCATTACATCTCATTCATTTTATAACTCATAATGCACAAAAATTATGGATATCATCTGAAGAATAAATCTAATCGTTGTCAAATGGTCTTTTGAAATACTATAATAAATCCGAAAGGTTGTATAAAAGAAATTAAACAAACTAAAAAAAAAAAAAAAAAAAAAAAGGTTTTTCACGCAGACGATCCAGTATTTCTCCTTCAATTAATTCAGTTCTCACTTCGCGACGAGGCAAAAATACATAAAAGATCAAAATATCTATATTAAATATTACGAAGTAAATCTTAAAGACAAGTAAATCTTAAAGAAATGTGGAAGTACACAAATAAATCTAAAGATTTATTTGTGTACTTCCACAAATAAATTCCAGAACGGGTAAGCATGATTTAATTTGCAATAATTATTAGAAAGAAGACATTAATCTTTGTTCTTCAGAAACTTATTTTTTCTAGATTGGCAACAAATCCACTATTCTGGTAAGTTTCAAAGGTAAGCAAATATGGCTGCTTTCGCAACCATAATTACGCTTAGCCGCACTTAAACAATTTTTAAATTGTTGATAATTGTACAAATATCGCACGCTGATTTACTAAAGGCATAAAAACCTTAACAGGAAGATAAGAACAACATAATTCAATCATTTTTAAAGCAAAAAATGCGCAATTTACCAACAAATAAGAATACAAATTCTGAGCTCACTGAGCCGAATAACAGATTGAGTGCACACTGGTGTGCAAAAATTAAGAACGAGACGGTTTTTTTAATATAACTTTGTACAAAAGCTTTCCAAATCAACACATTTAATACCGTAAGATCCCCAATACGTAAGGACATGAGTAATGTAAGCAACACTTAATAAAAGAGAAATCAGAGGGATAAAAAGAATCTTTATCGAAAAAGTGGCATGGAGCGCAATGCGACTGAAGGCTGAAACATCCCTGTGATGGGTGTCCAGCAAGAAACATCTGGTCTTTAATAGGGGATATGATCTCCTCTGACTGCTAGGCAGGTTTTACAGCGTCTGCCGATGCTGAGAATGAGGGTGTCAATGAGTTGTTGAGGCATTGCTGCCCATTCGTCTTGCAGCGCCAATCGAAGCTCCGGAATCGTTACTGGTGGTAAGGTACGAGCTGCCAAATGTCTGCCTAGAAAATCCCATACATGCTCGATGGGATTGAGATCCGGAGATCGGGCCGGCCAATCCATACGTTCAATATCCTCACTCTCTAAGAGATGTTCGGCAGCTACTGTGCGATGACATCGTGCATTGTCGTCCATGAAAAGGAACTGCGGACCCATAGTGCCTCTAAAAAGACGCACATATGGAAGAAGAATCTCGTTACAATAACGGGTCCCGTTGACTGAACCTGCGTCGAAGATGTGAAGGTCTGTACGACTACCAAGCATGATGCCTCCCCAAACGAGAAC
>KK117467.1:141554-151922 GCA_000611955.2 Stegodyphus mimosarum
CTGCACTGTGCTGCCACCTGCCTTCTGTGATTGGTTATTTAACTCTGACATGGAAAGTACGTGGTGGTCACATTAATGTGACTGGACTGTGTATATATTAAATATTGAATTAATTAATTGAAATTCATTGTAATCTAAATAAATATCCTTATACTTGCGCAATAGCTGCAAAGTAATATAATAATAATTTATTAACTAACTAATAAAGAGTATATTATCACCCAATATATAGTTAGTAGAAGTATCTGAATGGAGTAATCTAGAAACTTTGAAAATTTTATCCCTAAAAGTTTTTAAAAATGACTACTTAATTTAGCAAAACCATTTTTTACTACTACTCAGTTTGGCAAAAATATCGCAAGATATCTAAAAAATTAATTAACTTAAAGGAACACCAGCATTCATAATTAATTCTTTGTAGTCATTCACTTTAATTCATCTCATTAACTGGATTAAACTCAACTTACAAGTTTGGCTTAAGCTCAAATTATCAAATTTGGCTTCAAAAATTTTACTTAACTAAAAGACGAAACAGCTTCGCATTTATTAGTTATTTTTAACTGAACGGGATTCGGTTTGTTCCCCTTGAAAAGTCAACCAATTTCTGATCAATGGTGATAATTAATTAACTTACTGAATATTTTTCATGATTGATTAATTAAAGTTTCCACTTCTTTTTTCAAGATTCAAATTCAAGTTTCTTCCTTTTTGAAAAATTTTTCAGAATTCAATTTTCATTGCTTCTGGGTTACTTCGTTAAGATACTTCTCCTAGCAATATATTGGGATATAATATACTCCTTAATACTTACACATTTCTATACTTTTGGTGCGAGCCATTGCAACCAAAAAGGGAGGTGTACATCTGCATGCTATAGCAGTTCTATATGCAAAATTTCAACATTCTACTCGTTTTTCAGTTATGCGAGATACATACGTACTTTAGGCACAGAGGCCACGAAAAAGTCTCTTCAGAATCCAATTTAAATCAAGTTCTTAATTTTTTCGGGAAAAAGAGTCCTTTATTCTGTTCTTGCCTACAGATTTCACGCAAAAACATGGTTAGATGGCATTCGATAGCGGTCAGAATGGATATTTGTTTTGAAATATGATACCCGAAATTTTTCGCGATTGCAATGCATCCTTTTGATTTCGTAGAAGGAAGTGAAAAGAAATATATATTTCATGGGATATCTGGCAATATTTTATGTAAAACGTATTTTCTAGAACTGCATAAGCTATTGATTAGCGTACTTTAGTCATTCTTCAGAATAGTTAGACCATGACCAGTTTGCCGTTGAGCGCTACGTTATGTATTCCTAATGTTCTCAGGCCGATAGAAATTTGATTGAAGATCCCAAAGGTTAGATTTTAACAATTATCGGTCCATTTATCAGCTAATATTGAGACTAAATTATAATTATTTAGCCCTCGATTTTCATCACGCTAACTGCTGGTGAAGTAGAAAGCTGCCAAACGATGAGATTTTATCGAAATGGTTCTCATTCTGATTCCACATGAAAAGCTAAACACAATTTCCTCGCTTCATTGGAAAGATTAGAAAGTTTATCTTTTGGCTTTTCAATTCCACCCCCTTACCTTCTCTTTCCTTCTTTCATTTTTTCTTCCCCCTTTTCATTCGAGAGGAATGGGATCGCAGTCTTTCCCCATGCTGTCATTCTATTTGCGCAAAGCGAAATGGCAGCGTTTTCTTTTTCCTCTTCTATTTGTGGGAGCCAAATGGCAACGGTGATTGATTCAGTGGCCATTTTGTTCGGATCGGTGGTGCGTTTAATGAGAAGAATCGAAAACTAATCAGGAAATTTCGTGGCTCACTGCTCAGACAGATATGATGCCACGTTGATGGATGGCCAATTCCGGTCTTTCTAGGAGACCGCTAATTAAATGTGCCCTGTGATGTTTGAACTTCCTACATTTATAGTTTTAGAAGATTAGTAAAGAAAAAAAAACATCCTTATAGTGATCTGCCGATTAAAACTTTATTGGCCCTTCTACTACTAGTTTAGTGACCCCAATCGAGTGTATTTCTTCGTCTGGATGCTCTTATCGTACAATGTATAATATTCCACAGTAAAATAAAACTTATACTCTTATATATTTTTTTTAATTTGAGATACAAACAGCAAAATACCTCTCGAAATATGCTTATAAAAATCTTACCATTTTTTTTAAATGCTGCATCATAAAATGAAATATTTATATAACTGTTTTATTATTTCTAGTACATGAGTTTGGCTGCATGTATAAATTCTAAGCATTTCTTTCTGCAGAAGATTTACGACATTGCAAAAGATTTTTGTTGAAGTTCAGTCTGTGGTTTAACAGGCAAAAGTAAAATTATCAGAACATTACGTAAACGTATTTGACTGTTAAAACGTAACATAGTAGTATATGAATAGTTAACTTCCATGTGAGTTAAGAGTGACTGCAAGAAATATTGAAAAATTGACACTATTTTCTAAATATTTAATTCTCTGTTCATAATTACATGCAAGAAGTTGTATATTCGAATTTTAAGCAGCATTTCTCTCTCAATGAGATGTGGGGTGGTACCTTCTAAGGCTCCAATCAACGGTTTAGAAAAATAAATAATAGCAATGTATAAAGTATTTTCTCCCTCCTTTCCGTAGCGTTCGGCAGGTCCAGTGTTTGGGTCCCGGCGAGGGCAGTTCACACTTTTCACGTCTCCAGCATAAAAAAAAATCTTAATGACTATAAGCATACTTCATAAAATTTGCATTGCTGTTACAAACGTAACGTAATTTTGAATAGACAGCTAAAATTGCACCTAGACTAACAATGAGTGCTTAAAATGTTGCAAAATGTTTATTATTTCAAAATTTTCATTCCCTGTTAATTTTGCTAAAGTATATATCTTGCAAGGACCTGATTCCTAAGTGGCTTCTCATACAGCTTTAAATGCGGGTCTTTTTCGGCTTCAGAGTCAGAAATATCTTAATACTTTGGCGCTTTGTTCAACCGCTTATGATTGCTTTAAAAAAAGAAAGATTATAATAAGATTAGAATTTAAACGTTTTTGTCGTATAACACTATTCCACATACATTTTATCGTAAGCGGGAAGCTTATAAAACTTGGAGAAGGTGAGGACGAAAATGATAAAGGTCTGATTAGCTCTCGTTTTGGTATAATAGAAGGGGAGGTGTGTGTTCAGTTATCAAAACTGTATTCAGTTATGGGTACTCTTGAGATCCTGACTGGGTAACAGTAACATAGCATCATTTGTAGACATAGGTGTAGGTAAATGCGGAAGTGAACGAGACAAGAGAATTTCACAATTGGTCGTGTTGTTCAAATACAAGGTCCGCTGCTCTAATTGTGCAGCATGTGGAATTTGAAATTCATAGTGAAACTCGAACGGAGACAAATGTTGTATCAACCCTTCTTTCTTGCTGAGAATGCCCTTTGAAGGCGGCGTGGAAACCTGCCGAACTGAATGGTTAGAATATGAATGGCGTAAGCATAATATTGCACATAAAATCGTTTATGTAAATGTTCTCAGTTGTAAGTATAGCTTGAGAACTGTATATATTGTACATATTTCCATACAATAAAGTATAAAGGATTATAAAGACTCTATTTTTCAACCCCGAGATTACTGCTCATCCCAGCATCTCCCAAATTTCGATGGAGAACACTCTAGGGAAGGACCCGATGTCTTACAATACTCCTTTCGCTCCCTTCAAACCACTCTAGAAGATTTATGCCTTCCTGCTATGTGGTCACTGTATACTTACGAACATCCACCCAGTGTGTGGAATTTGAACTCCAACCCAACTATGTGGTAGCCAGCACCATTAAACATTATACCGGTGAGGGGGGCTGGATATATGAAATTTAATAAAGGAAATTTTAATCAGGAAGTATAAATAACATCCCGTGATGCGTGGAGTGAGCGAAGCTACTCAAAGAGCACAAAATCCGCATTCAGGCACGGGGAATCAAACAGCGAACAGTAAAAACATTACCCTTCGCGGGACAGAGCATTTCACTCTAATTGCGGCACAGATTTGTTACTGAAGTTAAAAACAAGTAATATAATTTTTTTTTACGTGAATCCCTAAAATTCTCACAAGTAACATAATGAGATATTACATTCGCTTCATCCAACTCTAAGAAACTACAATTCTTTAATTCCATACACTTTAAGATTTTTAGAACTCTGTCTTACTGTTGCCATTTATTTTTATTAAATATTACAATCCCATTTATCACAGTCATGTATTATTATTTACAAGTTGTCATAAATTAATTTTTACAGCACATGAGATTTCCTAATAAACGGTCATTGTTTGTAAGTCTTAACATGTGAAATGATATGTGAAATATGTAAAATTTTAATATGTGAAATTTTGAAATTTTAAATTTTAATTATCTTTAATATGTGAAAAAACAGTATTAAGGTCAAATGTCATCCACTACAAGTTTAAAAAATATGTATTTGAACTTGAGGGAATGAATAAAAGTATTTTATTAATGATTGAAAATTTGAACAAGATATAGGGAGAGTGTGAGCTAGTAGCAGGACTTTAATAAAAATACATGGGTAATGCGATTTATCAGCAGAGATGAAAACACTATTTCTTTCGCTATGAATACAGTAATTAGGCCAAATTCTCAAAACATTGCTTATGTATGTTAAAGTATAACATTTATAAGTACTCCCTCCTTCCAGCATGCCTTCGTGCTGCAATGGTAGCACACTCGACGCGTATTCGAGAGGGTCCAGGTTCAAGTCTTGGGGAGAGCATCTCACATTTTTCGCGTCTCCAGCTTCAAATAACCTAAAGACTCTACGCATTAATTTGTTGTAACATTTAAACAAAACTGAGTCCTTGTAAACTTATCCATATTCATCTTAAGTGACATTTAGTAAATAAAATTCATTTAATTTCTTTATTTTAGTATGTTGATTCTTTTAAGACGGGGAAACAGTGCCTATGTATGCTGCGATATTACTCGAATTTTACTGAAACATCTAAGTAAGAGCCATTCTTAAAAAAACAAAGTGCATATTCAAACTCATTTTATCAAAAAAAGCTTTTTTCATCTCCGTAACAGAAAAAAGTGACTATGATTATGACGCAAAAGTACTTGAATGAAGAAAAAGGAAGTTAGAGAAACTCTGCATTAAATATCAGGAAATAAATTCTCGAAACATTAAAATTTGTTCTCTATACATGCAGACATTTCCATCGTTCATGTAAGGATAGAAAAAATATTGTACTAATTAATATAGATCAGTAATCTACGTATCTTGATCAGTAATTTACGTAGTCACTAATTTTGCTGTAGAGTGCTGATTGGCTGTATAAAACAATTTAATTTTCTCTACATTTATATCTAACATCCTGATGAACTACTGGAGACTACACAAAGAGTTTCATTTAAGCTTTGAGAATCCAGAGTCAAAGAATGTTGCAGGATTGCTCAGTAGATTGTGTATGCTTTATTTCTTCTCCATTTAAAATTAATAATTTAGTTCTCTAATGTCTTGCGACTTTCTTTGAGGTATAATCCTTTTAATACCTTAATATTTTGTGAGCCTGCTAAAGCAGTCCTCATTGAGATGGAACTAGCATTTTACGTGGTGATCAAACTCATTTAAAGTTTAAAATGAAAAAAAGAAAGCGTATTACAACTGTTTCTCTCTTTTTCAGTTTCTTAAATTTAGGAAATATAATCGAATTTGGGAGAACGTAGGTAAAAAAGGGATAGTTTGGGTATTGTAAATTGCATTTGTGATTTTAGTTATGCACCTAATCTAATAATCTTAAAATATGCACTCTATTTTCCTGCTTACTTTTATATATCAATACGTAAAAGTTCATAAGTAGATTAAACAAAAGATTACAAAGAAGGAAAATATAATTTCTGTTACAAAAAAGCACATTTCGAATAAAATAATCCAGTTTCTTCGCATCGCATGCAAAATTATTTTTTAATTTAATAAATATTTCCGCATGTGAAGAAAACTTAAAAGTTCCATTTTCTGAAAAGCTTCAGTGCATTAAAACATAATGTACACACATATATTTAATCACATTACAGTCCGAATTTATATATTAACGAACATTAAAATTTTTGCTAAAAGAGAAAAAGTCTCTCTTAGCAAAGAAACGACACATCTATAAAATGCGTTCCCAAAACTATTCAGAAATGTAAAGTCATTAGCAAGAACAGAAATTTGGACAACCCTAAACTGTCCAAGACACAGAGAAAAAAGCGGAAGAATACCAACATTCTCAATTGGGTTTTATATATCTTGTCCCAAAATAATGGTTTCAAAGGTAAAAAAAAAGAGAGAGCAACTTAGGGATTCACATTTTAGTGCTTAGGAAAATAAGCTTAGTGTGAAACTCAAAGAAAAATGCTTAACATTCTGCTATTTAAAGTTATTTTTATTTCTAGATGTTTCCACACCAACGACAAATGTGGACGTCATTTAAGCGAAAAAAGTACTTTCACTAGAATGAAAAACCCTCAGAGGATATTTAAGACCCCGATGACAGTAACAGATAGTCACACGTTTTTAGTTACAATAATGATCTTAAGTTAAAAGTATGCGGTTTTATCTGAGAGTAAACTGCAATCATCTTTAACCTTATTTTCATCACCTAAATGTTTATTTGTTAGTCTTGTTTTTCTGTTCTCGTAAATTTAAATAAAAGGATGTCATTAACACTTTCTTTCAACAGCGAAGCAAGCCACGGTTACTTAATATCAATGACAAACAGAAGTAAATTTTTGTTTTACTTTTTAATCTATATTTTTTTGTTTGTTTTCTAAAACGCAAGAAATTTTCTTCCTTGCAAAAGAACATTGCAACAAAACTAATCAGGCTAGCTTTAAAACGGGGCAACACATTTGAAATTAACACCACCTAATTTCTAGTGCATTGGTATTTAAATAATAAAGAACGTTACATAAAATTTATGAAGCGAAAACATAATGCTATTCTCTTAATGAAATCTGAGGAGAACGTTTGGCTTCTTTAATATTACTGTTGTGAAATAAAAGATTTAAAAAAAATGAAAGGCCAAAGAGATATAAGCGAAATGTCGAAAACATGTCATATCAAATTATGGAGGTTACAAAAGGCGACTGAAGATCATAATCAACATCTTTTGCTCTCAGAATAAACAATAAGAATTCATTACTAAATTGTATTTGAGTCTTATTTGGTACCCGCTAATAAACTGTTTAAAATCTTTTGGAATCTTTTGACAATGAAGTATTTTTACATTAACGTATTGATTTTGGCTATTAATATTTCTAATTTTCAACCGGTATTGTTTAGCCGCGTCTAAAATCGCATGGAAAGAATTGTTATTCATTGCAGATCTCTAACTTAATATGAACTAAAAGGCAAAAGATTTTGTCTGAAGCAATTCCTAGTTCTTTTTTGTAACAGTTTGTCAGTGATGTTTAACATAACATATCCGTCATACATTCCTGTACCTTTCATGGCATAAAAACTGAAATACTCAAATTTTTTTCTGCAAAATATCACGTGCCCGAGAAATGGATTGCTACTGCTTCTTTTCACACCAAGTTGATAAACGTCTGCAGTCAAATGCAGAAGAAAACTACTTTGACATGAAAAAACACATTCGAACAACGAAAAAAAAAACATTCGAACAATAATTTCCGAGGAAAATGAATTATCTCCCCTTCAGCACACAAATTCAAAGAACGACTTAAAGCAGACTTGTGATTGCTCTAATTTGTCTGAAGTTCATATGAAAAAAAAATAAGTCTTTTACCAGCCTTTCATAGCCTACCCGTAAAATGAATGCTAAAAAAATGCAAATATATTTGCAATTCTTTAAAAGAATCAAGTACAGCTTCTAGGGTTACCGCAATGCTCTCAGAAAAACATAGTTACATATAAAAAATAAAACAAGCAAATCGACAACCTTGTATTCAGCGTAGATTTTGCAAATTCCCAATCGATTTCGAGGGCAAAACGGGTCCTCCCTCATCAGGAGCAAAAAATTCTGCAAAAGCGAGAAAACGAATGTCGATCATATTTATACCCACAAGCGACCAGTGGAACAGCCGATAACGCCATCTATCGGCAGAAATAGTAAATAAAATGAAGGGTTAAGTTAGTAGAATTTTGAAGGCATTAGGCAAGATTGTTTTGGAAATGAAGTCATTGACTAAACAGGATAAATTTTTATGAATGTGAAAAGCTTCAAGAAAATCCAATTCCCTAATAGAACTCGCTTTCTGGATAATTTTAGCAGAAGCAAAATCAAAATTGTGATTGAATTTCTAACTATGATTCACTATTGAAGATTTGTTAATTTCGCCTTTTCGGACGTAAGATTCATGTTCTTTTATGCAAAACTTTAATGCTCTTTTCGTTTGGCCAATATAATTTAAGCGACACTGATAAGATATGCTATAAATTCCCCAAGAATTAAAGTCAGAAATGGACCCGTTTCAAGGAAGACCCGCTTTGCCCTCGAAATCGATTGGGATTTTACCTACGCCGAATACAAGGTTGTCTATTTGCGTGTTATATTTTCCACGTCGGCGTGTTTCTCTTGCGTCTTGAGAGTTACATATGTTATTACTGGAGGTTTATCGGCAGGCGCAGGCTAATACTCAAGTACCTATTGAACAATGATTAAATATTTAGCATATGTTGAGAGAAGAATAAATTTCAAGAACAAACCGACGCCGAGCAAAACACACTGAATATTGCTGGCAATTCGATTACAATGACTTATGAAGTTATTCGAAGCAATTACCAAATATAAATTCTCGTAAAGCCCTAACTTACGACGTTACAATGTCAAAAGTAATACAGAAGTAATTTTATATATTGTTTACTGGGTCATAACTTAAGTGTTTCTCTTCATAGTGTCTTAACTTCGAGAACTCTTGTTTCCAACTGATTTCGTAAGTTTACCACCATAAGACTCAAATATAAATTGAAAGCCAAAGTGTCAATATAATGGGTTCAGATATAACCAGACAGGTTGATAACCGTTATTGCTAGAAAAATGTGAATATTCTGCCTTGCGCTGCTTAAGTTTAGATTGGTGTTTTTCTTAATCAATCTACTTGTTGGAAAGATGTCTGTGCTGTTCAGCGGAAGTCAACTTATACCAATATACGGAAGTCAACCAATTTGAGAAACCCAGCATGTAGCTCTAAGTATGGAGGATTTGGAAATTATAGCAGCTTCCCAATCTACAAGTATTTTCTCATTCTCACTTTAACCTGTTTGAAATTTTATTGCCTTCCTTCACTAAATAGCATAATATGATTTTACTCGGTTAGTTATATATAATATATTTTGATAATTTAACAGAAATGATTTTTAGGTAATTTCACTCGGACAAAAATATTGGCTTAAATTCTTTTAGCAATTAACTGTTGACATATAGGAAGTACATGTATAATAATATTGGAAAATGTGAAGTTGCAAACCTCAGTAATTTGTTCACTATATCCATCAACCCTTCTCGGTTGCGTTTGCTATCTTCATATGTTTCTTTAAAAACTTCATTTTAAAGAAAATGTTTTGTACATCCTTTTCACGCCTCACTTGTAAAGCAGTTTGGCATTTTAGTGAAAATAAAGTTTAATTTATTCAAATATCTAAGTCCTCTCCCACAACCTGAAAATTACTTTGATTGATGAAGCATCCAGCACCCTCATGCCAATCCAGCGTTTTTTATAAAGCTGCAGGAAGCTTTATTAAAAAAAGAGAGTTTATTAGTCATCCTTTTACATAAACGTGTCGAAGAGTTGTTGCATCTCTTGTCTAATTGGTTAGTCAGTAAGTGAAACGAAAATTCCATCTGCATGAAGGTGCGTACACCGTTATAAAAAGGTCGAAATGGCGTAAGGGTGACGATGATCAGTTTCATTATTAAATTATTAAATGGATCATCTTATTCATCGTATAGCATATCCTTACCTGCGCTTCCTTATTCCGTTATTATTGTGCTCGAATATAACATTCTTATCCTGTATTCTCATATTTAATTACTTATAATTTTTTTCCAGAATCAATACCAAATTTGGGCTCTGACCTAGCGATAATAAACTTTTTTTCCTCATATAAAGACCCAGAATTTTTAATATGAGGCTTATTATCCGTTTTAAAAAGACATTTTCATAAAAATTCAATACGCGTTTTTCACAGAAAAAAAAGACATTTTCTACTGCAGGTTTACCAGATTTTTCAAATTTCGTTTTGAATATAAACTTAGTTTCTCTCTTTTGAGGTTGAAAGTTTTGAGTTAAAAGTATGTGTATGAATTTTGATTGAGACCTAGATAAATCTAATAAAATGTAAATTGTAGG
>KK117467.1:151944-176283 GCA_000611955.2 Stegodyphus mimosarum
TTTTTCTCTGTATAGAGAACTATTATTTTTTCCTTCCAGATATATTGAAAGGACAAGATAATTCTCATGATTATTCAAGATTACAAGATGATGTATTTAGTTCCAGACGGTAGAAAGAAAACAAAAATTGTAAAAATCATTTCCTTTATCTTGGTTTTAACTTAGGCTTAGATCACTTTGTAAAGCTGGCCCAAAAAGGGAAGTTAAACTTCGATTGTTAGTATGTAATAGAGTTTTAAAAATCGAAAGTTTGAAAAGCTTAGAAGTAAAATTACGACAAAGCTTTTCTAGAATTTAAAGCTTTCAACAAAGTCGTTGTTAAAACGTTTTGTTCGAGTACTTAAATTCTGGCGGGGGAAAATGTAAGTTATATTTTAATTTTATAAAGGTTATTTTAATTTCAAAGTCTCTTTCCTATCAATTCTTGTTTCTACTTATAACTCCGTACCAGAATGTGTTTTTAGAATCGTGTTCATGCAAATAGGTTAGAAGAGAAATTTAAGGAAGGTTCAACTTACTACGTGAAGGAGAGGTAGGAATCCTGAGTAGCGCGTGTTTGTCTTCGGCTAAGTCTCTTTTGAAGCTGCTATCCTCGGCCATATTATTACTACCCTTTTGATATTCGCCGAGTAGTTTAAATTAATGGCCAACTACGTGAGATACTTGTATTTAGCTTCGGCTAAGTCTTGTGTTATTTAGTTATAATTTACTTTCTTATTTCTTATTCTGTATTAAAGTCCGAGTAGCGCCTTTGTTGTAAGCCCGAGAAATTATTCGTACTTGAGTGAATTACTGTTATTCATACTTGAGTGAATAGAAGTGTATTTTAACCCTTACCGAGTCTACGTTTCAGTTGCTTTGAACTCAGCGCTAAGTCGCTACACAGTTCACCAGGTTCCTCAACGTTCATCTAACACAAACACAATGAACAACCTACAGGCTAATTTTTTACCGTTTCTGAGTTTTTATAATAATTTTGGCTTTACTTGTTATCGTTATCTAAGCATCACATTGTTTGTATAATTAAAATTTTTTAAATATGAAATTAATGTTACGTTATGTTGAGAATGAAATTAATGTATACATACTGGAATATCATTTTCTAATGAAAAAAAGGAAAGAAAAAGCTTTACAATCTAACTTTGAGGGCGGAATAAAACAAGACTGCCAGAATAATGAAACATCATATTATTTCAGCAGGGTAATTAGAATGATGTTACGTCATTTTGGTTATTCTAGGTACCTTTCATCGTGGCCTTCGAGAACAAGGCCTTGCAGCTTAGCGACGTAGAGCGTGTGACGTCAGCACAAGGAGTGCATCCCTTCTTTGGGGCTGAGAGCAGTGTTGGGTCAAAGGTTATCATTAGTCGCCATTGCTGCGAGAGACGTGGTTGAATTGCAATTATTGACCTAAACTCTTGGTATATAGAGCGATTTTTATGCAGTTCGATATGTTACATTTGAGATTTTTTGGCAATTTTCGGTTGTTCCAGAAACAGTACGACGTCTTACATGTTTCCAGAGCCGCGATGTACTGGGCATTACAAATCTGGACCTAAAGAACATATTTTCGCTTTTCCTAATGATGCAGGTATGAAAGAAAAGTTGATACATGCAATAAAACGAAAGAACTTCACTCCGTCTAAAAACAGCAGGAAAAGCTTTCATTACGACTATTTCATTGATATGTAAAAAAAAATTAAAGATTAAATATTCAATATAAATATACTGAATACTTAATCTATTTAATTTTTCTAATAATAATTTGTGTGTTTTTAAATTCAAAATGATTTCCGCTGAAAACCGTGTAAAATTTAAAGAAAACAATAACTAGTGTAAGATGTAAATGTAAACAAAAAATCATTGCTAATGTAAATAAGCAGTACAGTAAGATTTTGTTTCCTGTAATTTATCTTAAAGTGGACTGTAAAACTTTGTTAATAAATGCATGTTGCTTCACAAATTGCAAGTGAATATCCTGATGGTTAATTAAGTGCATAATTCTTTTAAGCTGCAGAAGAGGACTGCTGATCATACGACTATAAAATTTGCACAGAGCGCCACCTATCTTAGTTACGCGGGTTAATCTTATTGCACTGCCTTAGCGCAATCTGAGGTTAAAATGCTGCAACGAATTCTAACTTAACCGTTTCGGTTGAGCATAACTTACGACCTGAACTAGCGAAGTTTTAAGGACAGAGGAAAAATAAAATTCCCTCAGATACGCCGCTTCGGCAAATACACCGTAGATCTAAACTTTCAACTTTTAAACACGTATACGCCGCGGCTTATCTACCTGAAATTACGGTATTTATAACGATATAAAATAATGCCGTTTCAATATTTAGTTTATTATAAAAGATCTTTTACGCTAAATTTTATTTAAAAAATAAATGTAATAACTGAAAATGCTAGTTCTTTTATTTCATTCCTACACTGAAGAAAATTATTTACTATTTAAAAAAGTCTGTAAGAAAAAGTTGGTTCTTGTAAAATGCTCTTTTTATTCTAATTTTCATCTTTATATATAAATGAAAAATAATGTGCAATGTTTTGTTTGCATTTCGAAATTTAACATTTATACGTTATGAAATGGTGGTAAGTTTATCCAAACTATAGAATATAAAATAAGATTAAAATGAATATTTTTTTATCCCCAGGTGAAACGTTTTATCAAGCATTAAGAAAAATAAACTCAGATATTTTAAGTCATAAAGCATGATATATAATAAATATTAAGATTTATAATTTATTTAATAATCTACTATTTACATCGGAATAACATAAAATTAACTTCTACACATAAATAAGAGCGCTGTGGGTTCACTCGCTTCGTATGGAGGCGGCAGGCTTCTTCAGACTCCTTATGGGGACGTCACGAAAGAGCTGGACGACCCTTTTCTTGAAGGTCACGCTTTCATATACGACTAAGAACAGCTGAACCGAAACCTTCATTTAAAAGATTCACACTCTTCAACGATATTCTGAACATTAATTATTTCGATTTTTAATGTTTAGTTAATCGAATTAATACTCTGAGTTTGCAATTTAACCAATGTCTAATTTCCGTGGGGCAGAATGAGATAAAGTGTTATTAATCATAATCAATTCATTTACTTATCATTTAAAAACGTTCCTTAATAATTTTTCAGAAATTAAATTTATTTAGCATTTAAATTTCATATTTTGTTTTTCATATTTTGTAGCTTAGCATGTCAATTATTCTCTTAAGTTGTTCGAGATTTTGAAGTTATCGATCAATAGATTTGTTATTTCTTTACATGGTTAATTAATGTGGAAAAGCTAAAAGTTCAAAAGTTATTTCTTTCAGTGTCATATGGATTTTTTTAAACTTGTAACTTCAAACTTACATAAAATTTGGTTGGATCCCATTTGAAACCACGTTTCTTTAACCACTTTATTATATTTTTTAGATGTTAAGGTAATTTCAAAATAGAGCATTATCCGAAATTTTTTTCACAGATTTACCTGGGGAAATGTAGCTGTAAACGAAGTTTTCATATTACTGTCAACTTTCAGTTCTAGATGGAACTAGCTTGTACAGGTGCTTTTCCTATTTTTCCTCATATGCAACTCGAATACGAGACATGTTTTCTCAGAATATTCTCCACGAAAGTATCTCCCCTTAGCCCTTGTGAACTTTGCCGTCCTAAAACAGCCGGACCTTTATTGTGTGAATATTTTGGCACAAACTGCGTTGCCTGATGTTGCTGGATAACATCTGAACACTAGGGTTCTGCCTTAGGTTGAAATTGCAGTCAAGGCAATTAAATTTTAAATATGTTAAGAGTATTTCGAGACATAAAAAGAAAACAGGAGCATAGTTGCAGCCTTTTCCCAAATTTTTCTCTCAACGTGTTTGTCAAGCATATAATAAATTATGTCTACATGTAAGTAAAAATGCAAATTTTTTCGATCACCTACAACTTATAACTATACATGTTACCCTACTTCAGTCCAAAAGTGTAATTTTCTGGTAGGGTTTACCTCCGTCGGCAGAATCTACCAATTTCTTTCTTTTCTTTCTGTTGTACCCAGGGTAATATTAAGATTATCCAAAATTTTTCTGGCTATCTCTATCAAATATTGAGTTCTTTCCATCATGGAATCGCCTTCTGCTACTATACAGCGGTCTTGGTAATGTTCTTGGTAATGTGGGAGGCAATTTCATTATGCATTTAACACCACAAATGCACTGTCATCTCACATTCAACTGCAGCTCCCTCTGAGTCATCTTGAAAGTAACAATCCTTACAGAGACGTTTTGACTATTTTATTTAGTATTGCTTCAAAAAGCCAGATTCGCCGTTCTGATAAGTGTTTCTGTATTTTGCAAAAATTCGAATGATGTTGAAACTAATGTTTGGAATAACTAATCCAGCTTTATTCATTCAAAATCTGAATTTAAGTAATAGTGTAGTTATCATATTTATAAATTCTAATTGTAGGTTTCCGAAGACATAAAATTGAGGATTAAAAATTTGTTTTGTAAATTTTATGTCCTGCAGATACCAGGAAATCATCAATGAGGTATTTAAACTGGTTTACAAAAATTAATGAATAATCACAAAAATAGCAATGACTCATTCAAAAATGGGTCAATCAGTATAAAATTTGAATATGTTGTCAAAACAGAAATGATAAGTAAAACTGCAATAGGAAAATTAGTGGCACTGCAATCGAAATACGTCATCTGCGAGGAGCGTAAAATTGTATATTTCAGAGAAAGCCTGAAAATTTCGCTGCGATACTGAGATAAGAAATCTGGGATAGCTAATTTGTAACAATAATACCAGGTACCATTTACCCGAAGAAGTGTAATTGAGAGCTTTTCGGAGACTAGACTTAAGACAAAGTCAGGCAGAAATGGCCACATTGTTAAATGTGAGTCTTTTTGGGCGCTGATGACCGATACCTGTTGTTAAAAACACAAAGGAATAGAACCTGAACACCGATACAACTAAAATCCTCCCTTGCTACAGCCACTGAAAAGTTGGCATCAGCCTCAACCGTGCGTATAAGGCTTCAGGAAGAAAGTCTGTACGCGAGGTGAAAAACCATTTGCGTGCCGCTCACGTCCCATCATTGAAGGGACGATTGAGGTGGGCACGTCAACATGTCCACTTGACAGTTGATTAACGGAGGACTGCTTTCTGTACGAGTGAGTCCAGATTTAACCTCCAAAGGTATAGTAGGCGCTATTTAATTCAGAGATAACATAGAAACAGTTATCATACATTCGTCAAAGATATGCATGCGGAGGAGGCAGTGTCTTTGTTTGGTGTGGAATCTTTTTGTGTGGACGTACAAATCTCCATGTCTTTCCATATGGAACCATGAACGCTCAGGCCTGTAGAGAGACATCCTTGATGCTTATGTGCGCCCTTAGGCCAGGGTAGTAGGTAATAATTTCGTGCTATAGGTTACGGAGGACGGGGACGCCTGGTGTCTAATATGGGTAAACAGGCGTGTGTCCCATGCCCTCTCCTATATAGTGGCCTGGAGTCCCAAGAGGCTGCATCAGGAATTTATTGAGACATGAAAAAGGCAGTACATAGCCAAACAAGTGCGCTCGTGTTTTGTTTTACAGATTTTGGGTAGACTTTGACTGAACAAATACGGCAAGGAAACAAAAATGTTGCAGAGTATTAAAAACAAAAGAACCTAAAATTAAAAATAAAATATAAAAAAATAAAAGATGAGCAAGGATTAAAACATTTCGTGCTACAGTACGACAACGTTAGGCTGCACAGGGCTCGCATCATGGATTATTAAATTCAACAACAAACAGTTCCGCGCATAGAGTGGCCAGCCAGATCCCCGGAGCTGGATCCTATTCGAGCATGTTTGGAATGCTTTAGGAAAACATACAGCTTCTATCAGTTTTCCCCGTTCAGACCCTTACATGCTTGCAACTGCTTTGCATGAGCAATGGCTCTCAGGTCTCTAGGAACCGAAACACTGAATAATTGACAGCATCGCACATTGTTGTATGTGTTTTTCCTCTTCTAAGTGAGATTCTACTCCATACTAAAGGTAATTTTCCTATACCAAACTGACACATTCGATTCATCCATTTTATACATATGCTAATTTCAATAACACCATTATTGCCTGGTAATTTCTTTTCATAGTATTTTTACCTTACTATGTTTTGTATACTATGGGTCAGTTTCATTAAATTCTACCCGTAAAGTTTTGAGTAGTCGTCGTATTTGTAATTTTTCCTTTTTTAATGATTACCAGGGTAATTTCACTTGTTTTAAAACCTGGTAGTTTTGCCCTTATTCGCAACTCCATACATCAATATAAGGGATATATATATATTACGTTTTTTTCACTGGTACTGCGGCAACCATCCACTGATTTTAGCTCGCATTTCCACCAAAAGCCTCATTATTGGAATTATCTTACACCTATGCGCTCTTGGCATATCTCGCGGATCTGGTTTTGGGAGAAAAAGCAAATATGCATATCCGAAGACGGAAAGGTTGTCAGCCAGTTAATGGTACGAGATCAACCTCTCCTAGATTAGTACAGGAAGACACAAATGTTATTGAACTTGCTCAGCAATGGAAAAGAAAAGGGAAGAAACTACGAAAGTGAAATAGGGATTACGGAATGCCCATGAAATGAGTAAGATTTTGGATTCATTTAATATACATGCTAGATATATTACAATGTGTTAGACAATTCAGTTTCGCGCATTACATTATTTGCGTACTGCGAAGAAAGCAGCATAACTAATATAATATAAACAGACAATTACAACAATCAAGATTTTAGCACCAATGTGCTGCCGATCTTTAGGCCTACATAAATACAGTACTAATACAAATCTAAAATATAGTTCTACTAATTTTATTAATGTCATAAGACTATTGGACCCAATGTGGGCATTAATAATGCAGAACTGTAATAACACATTAAAATCATAAAGTGATTATGAAAGAACAGGATTAAATGCCAAGCATATTATTATATAACGTGTAGGAATCAAAATTATACAAACAAATTGTCATTAAATGAAACTAGTGAAAAACATAAAACTGAACAGTATATACAATAATGAAATGTAGACACGATAATATTTAGATAAATATCGTTAAAGGCAAAGTATATAATTACCTACAAATTAATATTTTTATGCAAAAGAACAATGCACTGACACAGTATTGAGGAGAGTAGTAAATTTACGTAGGCTATTCATCAACAAACCAATAAATCATTGTGTAATTGCAAAAACCTTAAAAATACAGGAATATACAAATGTATATAAGTGTCCACTTTTTTCGGAGGTTGGAGGTTTGTAGTAGAGAATTAGCAATGACTCCTAAGCAATTGAATGGATATTGTTTTTTTGTTGGTGTTCTTTACTCATGTCTTTATGTGAGTCATGGCGATTCCTTTCAAGAGATGATTTTTAGCTTAAGGTAAATCGAATAAATATTTATTTGGATCACCAGGTAAGTCTGACAAAGAAAGAAATGCTGCTCATAAAACAGGCTGATAATCCTTCCGAGAAATTGATGGTCATGTGGAACTCAATGACGGTAATATGGAATCACTGGGTACTGGAGAAAGGGACCGATCAATGGAAAGGATTGCAACAGCCACGTCATACCATGCAGCAAGAAGAATGCAAAATGTGAAAACAGCAATGGTGGATCGCTCAGCAACTTCAAGAACCATGGCTCAAGAATCAGCGTCTGTTGCTAAACGGCCTCTGTCAGGACATATCATTTAACGCTATCTACAGAGAAAAGGAATCGTTGTAAGCTTGCGTAGCTGAAATTGCCGCTGAGTCTTCATCACCGGCGTATATAGTTGCAGTGGTATGTTCAAAGCCAGATATGTGCAAAAGAACAGCAAGATACTATCGCTTCAGATGAATCTTAGTTCTTCCAACTGACACCGTGATAGCTGCATCGAAGTTTCCAGGATCGGGGTGATAGATGTCATGACCTTTGCATTATACATCATCATACAATTACACCATGGATACATATTGGTTAATCATCTCTGGAATTAAGGTTTTTGGCGTGAAAAGAGATTATACTTCCTCATCCGCCCTATATGTTATGCCTACACATTCGGCGCTCAGCGCTACTTCTTTGAAGCTATTGATTCTGTTATGATTTACCTTTAAGAAAAAGAGAATGACTACTGCTTTAACATATGTAATTAAGTGAATTTGTTCTCAAAATAAACAACTTGTGAAATGCAGGTAAATTGATAACAGTAATTTTTATTAATTATAATAAGGGCTAATCCTATAAATTGGGCTATTCCTATAAAAATATCGGTATCTTACTTCATCTAGTTCGGTATTATTTCTGAAAGTAGTTAAAATTTTAAAGCCATTTTTTCACAATTACTCAAGACAACATCACTGCGAGGAAAAAACAGTTACAGGCCCTAATAAATATCCTGGTATCAGAGTGTCACTATGTAGTGTATCCACTATTATAAGATTGTATGATTTATTCGCTTTTCTCGCATTTTCGAGATATGAATATACTTTAAGAAAGTTACTTAATGATTGTAAAGAATATTAAGAAACATAGCACTAAATGAACGTAACTCCTAATTGACTTTCGAACATTTTGCACTTTCATAATTACTTCTGTCACAGATATTTCCGCGTAATGAATGAAAAAACAATACTGTTATTCACTAAGCATAAAGGATTTACTAATTTTAATTTATTGCTTAAAACGAAGAAGTATTTTTGTTTTGAGTTATATACGATGGGTCTTATTTATAATCTGTCTCGAAAATTTGCGTTTTGTTAAATAAGAAAGTGCTTTTGCATAGATTATTTACTTAACTCAAACAGATATTTCGAAATGGGAAAATTTAGTAAGTAAAGTGTCTTAAATAGATTACTTACGAGAAATAAATATGAACTAGATTAGAAGATATAATCATTATTCAAGCAGAAAATAATAGTTTCATTCCCAAACTTAATCAACATAAAATCTTTCTTATCGAGTTAAGCACGTTGAGTTAAAAGAACAAGATATATGATTAATGTAGCCTAGAATATTACGCTCTTTCACTTATTTCTTCAATACGTTACAGCCATTTCATAATCAGTTTATGCTTAATTTTCTATCAAGAACACAGTTAAGAATCTTGTTTGTTAAATGAGTAAAGAACGTAATGCATTCTTTGCTTACTGTTTATCGCAATGCATTTATAGTTCTTTCATAATTTAATTTATGAACTGCCCACTTTTATGGTTTATTGCAAACTAAGCAAGCGTTTGTATTCGTGATATTCTAGGCATATTTTTCCTATAAATGTTTAGTAAATATACTCAATTAAAAAATCTGCATTTAAATGCTTTTAACTTTCTTGTACGAAGTAAAAAGGAAGTACTGCAATCGCGAAAAATTTCGACTATCGTATTTCAACGACAATATCCATTTCGACCGCTATCGAATGCAATTTAACGATGTATCTGCATGATATCTGAGCGTAAAGACAGAATAAAAGACTCTTCCCCCCCGAAAAAAATATAAAACTGATTTAAAATGGATTCTGAAAAGATTTTTTTGACGTCTGTGTGTACGTACGTACATACGTACTTATGTATGTATCTCGCATAACTCAAAAACGAGTAGCCTCAGAACACATGAAAAAAATTTGAATTTGAATTGCCTCAATTTTAAATCTAGTATGTAGGACTGGTATAACATGCAGATGTGCAACTCCTATTTTGGTTGCCATCGGCCGCACCAAAAGTATATAAATATAATATATATATATATACACAACCGCTCTGTTACTCGGTTCAGTCAACTAACTTTTTATTCTTATACGTTGGTGAATTGTGCATTTTTTGCTTTAAAAATGATTAACGTAGTTTGTTCTTATCTTCCGGTTAATATTTTATAAGGTTTTATGTCTTTAGTTGACCTGCATGCACGATTTGTAGACTATCGACAGTTTAAAAGTTGTGTAAGTGCGACTAAGCATAATCATTTTTCATATGGCAGCCATATGTCCCTACATTTGAACTTAGGAGAAAGTGGATTTGTTGCCAGTATAGAGAAAATAAGCTTCGCAACAATAAAGATAACGCCTTCTTTTATTATTGCGATTTAAATTATGCTTAATCCATTCTGAAAATCATTCGAGGAAATAAACGCTTAAGATTTATTTCGTAATTTTTAATATAGATATTTTGAGTTTTTATTATTGCCTTGTCGCTAACTGAGAAATGAATTAATTAAATGAGAATTACTGAATCGTCTGTAAAACACTGTTTCTATTTTTGCTTGCTTGTTTAATTTCTTTTACACATCGTTTTAGATTTTTAAAGTATTAGAATAGAACATATGGCAACGATTAGACAGTTCTTCAGATTATATACATAAATTTTTTGCATTCTGAGTTATAAAATGAATGAGATGTAACGCCGTTAAATGATCCTAGCGCCAGAGTGTCGCTATGGTAAACAAATATAGTGAATTTTTAAGGGAATTTATTCTGTTGTGGTTTATGTGCTATTGACGAAGTAGATTTGCTTCAATCCCATAAGTTTAAATGAAATGTAAAATGCGTATAATTTAATATTTCGCACAAGGAAGTCTTGTGGTGTACAAATCAGATTTTTATTTATTGTCTAGTCTACAATTCCTTTCAATGATTACAACCATTTTGTTGTGACAAATATATTCTAAACCTACTTTTAAAAAGATGAAATACTGACATCGAACCTACGATACATTTATTATTTTAACAATGTCGATTATTTTGTCTAAAACAATTTTGAACTGATATTGTAATATTTCATCAGAAAAATCAAATCACAGTCTTTATCATGCCTTGCATTGACTGGCTGATTACTTTTAGAAGGTGTTTGTTGAACTTGACGATTGCATCGAACTATTCCTTTCTGAGCTTACATTTCTTTTTATTTCTGAAACTTTCTGGAAGTTTTATGATAACACGTGACTAAATGTTTCTTTTTAATTACAGACTCGGATTCATAGCATAAAGCTCTCTGTAAGCGGTCAGTTAGTCCTCGCTGCTGTGAAAAGCCCACCAACAGCCAAGCAGCAAGGTCGTTGAACATTGGTAGTTCGAATCCGAACTAGCAGGCTGGCTTCATGGGTGTTTCGTGGTTTTCCCCATGTGGTAACGTTTACACGAACTTAATTCTTCGAAAACGTCCACCATTAAGGCATCCGTATCCTTAGGCAGATAGCTGTCGAATGTTTTGGTATGATGAAATAAATAAACCAAACGAAACGTCGCTGTCAAAACAACATTTTTCTTATCCTTTATTTAGAAAAAAGAAATATTGCCTAGTCCTTTTAAAACTCGAAATAAAGCTGATAAATATAAAATACTTTTTTGTGCTTTTCCTGCCTTTTATGCATACTGACAGATTAAATTGAAGCATTACTCTTTACGTATGTCCATTAATCATAAATGCAGACATAGCATGACGGAACGACTCGACATCTCGCATGTAGACAAGAAACAGAGTACATGAAGACAACTTCCAGAGAGAATCCATGCCCGAAGAAAATCCAAAAAAACTGGATAAACAGAGCTACGTCAAACATTGACGGCTTTTAGCTACCCGGGAAGCGTAAAATATTTATTGTGATTACTACTCAGTCTCAGCAACAAAGGGCACATTAAAAACACGAATTGCAATTTCATGAATTCACGTTATGATATTCCTATGAATAAATTGAAAAAAAAAATTAAACGTCTAGCTAACGTTGTATCATCAACCAGAAGGATGAATGAATTCTAGGGATATTTTATGGGAGCTTTGGTGAATGTAACATTTAAAAACACTTTAGAGTTCAGCTATTATTAAAAGTAAATTTATGTATTATTTTTGCGCTCTTTAATAATCTGATTTATAAGATAATCTGATTTTCTTTTATGCCCAAGCAAAAATTTAGCATACGTTAGCTTAATAAAGTTGTAGGGTTCTCCTTAGTTCACTAACCAGTTACTTAAATTTTAGTATCTTTTCTGGTTTCTCTATTTCTCCTCGCACTTCCTCGCCAGGGTTCAGATTAAGTACAGTGAATGAGAGTATTTAAACGGCGGAAACAAAAAGGTTAGACAGAGTGATTTCGCTAGTGTAGCGAACGTTTGCTATTTTCTCCTCCAGCTGTGACCCTTAGTTGCGTCTGCGCTTTCTGGCCGTTTAGTTAGTCTGCCCCCGGTGTAGGATGCTGAGCCAGCTTGTCAGATTAAATTGTGTCATCCAGCAATACCTTTCAGTTTTCGAAATTATTATTAAATTATCTTACGTTCTCACCGCAAGTAGTCAGTGTTATTGTAAGCACGAAGTCTGTGCTTTTTTGTTTTGTTAAAGTGTTATGATAAACAAAAATGGCTTTTTACACCCTTTCCCTGTTGTATTATTCTTCCTGACTGTGCGAGAAGTCGCCAGATTGAATTTTAAGATCTAAGCACTTTGCATGATAGCTAAGAAGGTAAGATCTTATAAAGTAGCTCATAAAGATAGCTGCACTTCCGAAGCCAACATAATTTTCAGAACCTCTACCTTACAGTATAATTTCTAAAAATGCCATATTTAACTAAGCGGAGTTGGCCAACAATACTAGTATAGCAATATTCATTGATTGGTTTTTTGCATATTGTAAATCACTGTAGGTTATCCTATAAAAATACTTCCGTAGAGGAATCCGAAAAAAAAAAATGTTTGTTTGGTTCTTGTGTTACACATAGAGCCCAAAAATCTAGTAACTTGTCCATTTGCTGGAAATAGAATTAGGGAATTACTGCCAATATTTAGGTGTCTTACTGAGCCATTGCCTGGTTGCATTTATTCCAAATATATTTCATAAACTCCTTTAGGTTTGGCGAATTAAATAACACGTGCAGTCATTAGTTTCTCCACACCTCCTATAATATATTTTCAAAACATAAAGTGTTAAAGTATTTATTGGTACAGAGATAAAGAGAACATTCAAATCTTAAATTTGCCTATTCTGTTTACTTATGTACAAATGTTGTATATGCTTTATTTGCTTGAATCAAAAGAGAAATATAATAGGAAATTTTAACCAGACAAATTGCAAAGCGTAATGCATGTGGTACAAGAAAAGTATGAAATACAGTCCTTGAATACAATGCCGAATAGACCTTAAGAATGTCTGATGTTCTCGAAACAGAGTGGGCAATGCTTGTATCATCCTTGTTTTCAGTCAATACTTTTTTTGTTTATGTCCAATAATGACTGTCCTTGTTCTTCCTTCATGAAAAATTTCGAGATGATCTACTAAAGCCATCTTATATATAAGCTCTGTTATATTTGGTAAAGGCATCATGTCTATCTATGTCTCTCTCTTTCTATATATATATATAATCAGAGTGAGGGAAAAATCAAGAATATTGAGTTTTTAACGCTTTCATGTGAATGCACTTTTTAAGTAGTTTTTCGATATTTTCCCTTACTCCGAAACAAAAGAGGCTTACTATTTGAGATGCTAAGAAAATAAAATGTATGGATCTCTCTCATTTTTTGAGAAATTACACTGCATTTGAAGAATGTGTACGTAATTTATTTTTATGAAGAATTAATCGATTGCTAATTTTGCTATGTACTGAAGCAGAAAGTATTCAGTAAAGATGGAAGCGGGTCCTTCAGAAAATATGACATTTCCGTATTCGACGTTTTTGCAAAGAGTACATAAATTCAAGAAAAACAAAATGTGAAAGCATTTTAATTGTTAAAATAACAGTAAGACAACGTTTTAACACCAAATAATAAATTTCAGACAATCAGTTGCCTATACAAAGTAATAATTTATATATTTTATGTTTGAGAAAAAATAATTCAATAGATAAATGCAATTAATTTGTCTAAACTTTTATATTTTCCCTACTGTTGTGGAATATGGAATAAATTTAGTTTAGATTACAAAACTTTGATTAAAATATGCACTTTCTTTTTTTTTCTTAACATATTTTAGTACTTTATTAATTCAATCTATGATATAAGAGGAAATTTGATAACCGCATTTTCTTGAGCATAATTCTAATGTGCCATTAATAAACAAGATTTGTCTTTCGTTTCATCCTTCATATTCTAATTCAGGAAATGAAATGATATTTCTAAAATATGTCTGTCTCTAATCCTCTTACTATGTACTGATGTGCATTCTATATTTTGTTCCAGAAAACAGCAAGTAACAGTATGAGGCTCTCGGTGCAATGAAACATTCGAGACACTTCATTATATTATTTATACTCATCTTCCTGCGAACTAATTTCGCAAACAAATGATCTTTAGACAAAATTATAATTTTACATTAATATATATGTCATAAATATTAAAATTATTACTTCCGAGTAACTATACGTTTTGATTTTTCACTGTTTGTATTTGGAACATACTGATGAAATTAATGAGAAATATAAATCTAATCATAGCTACAGTGTATGTCTAAATTGGGTAATCGTATTGAATGAGATCCTAATTTGTTTTATTAAATCATTTTGAATTACTTCAATCAGTAATGACTGAAATTGCAGGATTCTGATTTAGTTCGAAATTGTGTCCTTTTAGTCCTGCCACCAATTTGACAAGCAGAAACCTTAGAAGATTCAACTTCGCTCAGGCCATCAAATTAAACATGGCGGCTTTAAGTTCCAATTAAATTCCATAGAAAATTGGGACATTGGAAAGGCCACTAATTATGCAACTACAATTCTTTGTCCCAATCTCTGCTGGAGAACATTGAACCTTAATGAGAGGATTCCGAATTTATGTCGACCCGGAGATTGTATTGAAAAGGCGAACGAAGGAATTCAATGGGATGGGCAAGTCATTGGGCAGTTATAGAGCTTTGGAAATTATATGAGATTCAGTGCTGGTCTTGTTGGTAGGCGTTTCCATTTAATTCTGCATGGATCTGGGAAAGTATTCCGGATAATTTCGAACTGTTATTCACTTTCAGCAACACTGGTTAATTTAAAAGGATGATTCTATCGACCTTTCCTTCAAGTGGCTTACTTCTGTTAGAATTGCGTCAAATGAAGTTTCAGAAAGTACGATATGTGTATTTTTGTAAGACGTTAAAAATATTCTTGCTATATGTTGTTATGGTGTAGATCAAATCAGTTTGTTTATGTACATAGAGCATTGGTTAGATTCTCGATAACACAACAGGGATTTTTTCATGAAACTTCGTTCCAAAACTCCTTTATCCACACATTATTGGAGAAGAAGTGTTTAATTTTTTAGATATATTTTTTTCAAGAAAAGAAAAAAAAAATCAAGTAGCATTCTACCAGTTTCAGTTTATTCAAACGGAAATTTTTGAATGTTATTAAAACGTGTTAGATAAAAATGTCCTTATCTCAATAGCCGGCTTCAAGTGCACTTTTCTCCATGCATAAATTCTTCAATATTAACATTTTTGGTATATCATATGGTGGGAATTTTCTAGAAACAATTCCTTACTTCCGTACGAAAGTAAGGTTTAAGCAACCATTTTAAAAAATAACTTTAAAATAATTTGAAATTTCTGTTAAGTAGGGAGATTTATTCTATTATAACAGTTCAAATTTTAACATCTTTGCAGCTTTAAAGGTTTTAAACTTTTTTTTTATTTTAAAACCCAGAATAATCAACTGCAGAATTGGCAACGTCAATTGAAACGTCATCTGCAGTAGCTGATGATAAGTATATAAAGTCCTGATATAGGAAGATAGCTTTCTTACTATCTTCCTATATCAGGACATACGCATTCTTACATTTTAAATAAAATTAAGATTTGGAGAGAAGCAGGCTGAATTTATGCATTATGACAGATATATATACAGATGCTATGACAACATAGAGAAAGTTCTACTTCACGTAGACATTTAGACATAGTACTTTAAGATAATAATTTTCGATGTATCCTCATTTCTCTAATATATTTTATGAAAAATATTCCATATTAAAATTATTTAGTGGCTTCGATATAAAATTCTAAAGCTGTTATTTATCATTCTAAAACTTATATGTATCCGGAAGTTTTTATTAATAACTTATATTTGATATTATTTCGCTTTTAGAATTTTATAAATTAATTGTGCTATTAAATATTTCCCCTTTAGAAAAATAAATAAATTTCTGTAACTTATTTCTACTATTGGCCATATTATAAGGTATTTAAAGATTTATGACAATGAGAAATTATGTAATCTATTTCGCTAATCGCAGACCTTTTTCTAACAATTAATCTTTCAATTTAATTAATTTAAGCGAAGTGAAACATCAATGAGAAAACATATAAGAAATTAATAAACCAAACAAAAAGGCTTCGTGAATCTAGAATAAATAACTAGATGATACGCCATAGGGCAAAATGTCATTTGGTTTTAACAACTGTATAACGTTTTGCAGTGAAATTAGTCTCACATAACAAATCATGGTATGCTTGTCAGCGGCAAATGACATACACTGACGCTGCATCACAATGTCAAAGAATCGGTGAATTAATATTTTGTCCCATTCCAAAGAATATGAATTAAACGTTTTTGTGAAAAGAATTCTCTTTCAGTCTTATGTCATAGTGATCCTTTTGTCCTATAGCTTCTTTTCTTTTGAAAAAGCTGAAAAAGTGGTTTTGTCATTGCTGCCTCTATTTTTGTAATCAGAACAAAAAGATGGTTTGAGATTATGGTATTCTTCTGATTCATTGTGGTCAGTGACATGCAATTACTTCACAACATACTGAGATCTACGAGTATATCTAGTGTTTCTTTCTGAAGTGTTTAATAATCATTCTGAAACATTTTAGAAGCCGCCGAGGTTTATGGAGAAGTTTTGTGTTTCTGCTTATACCTGTTTCCCTGAGCAGCGTTAGTATTATACTCAGTGTACTAACCAAACAATTTTGTATGGCAGTTCGCTTACAGTCTGGTATAACAAGCTTTCAAAAACTTACTATTATATCTATAATATTTTTCACTGACAATATGAAGCAAATTTAAAAAATAGCTACAATATATAATTTTCCAAAATGAATGAACAAAAAGCTCTTCTGATTTTGTAAGTGTTTTAAACCTTAAGTCTTAATTTTAACTTATAAATCACAGTAAGGCCTAAGTCTTGCATGCTTGGCTGTCATAAGCAGACGTTAGAAGACTTTTTAGTAAATTAGCACCAGCTCTTTAAAATAGTAGAAAATCAGAAGAAGAGTGTAAAGAACCATTTATTAACTCAAATAAAGTTTACATATTACACAAGTTCGTTCTTACGTAGTCCAATACTTTTGGCTTAACTCAAAATGTAAGAAATAACTTAAAATTAAATGAAGGCAGTTTAACGGTTTCAGATATTAACTAACAAGCAAGCTGGCTCTGACTCAAAAAGTCGGAGTAAACTCACCAATAACAAGAATATTGCAACGCTACAGTTATCTAATCGTTTGAAAATCAAGATAGCAACGCGGCTTTCACGCAGGCAGAACATGCTCTGATTTCACCTTCAAAAATCTTCCCTTCTACCTCATTTGAATCAATTTGCATTCTGGCAAGAAGGTGTGGGTTGAAAGCGAGAGCAATAGGAAAGCTACTTCAACGTAAAATAACTGTTAGGTAGTTTAAATAAATCCAAAGAGGCTCATATCTAGGCTCGTTTATAAAATGTCTTAGACACCTGCTGGCAATTCATTTTAAGTAGCTGAACAAATGTGCACAAATTCATATAAATGCATATAATGGATATGACCAGTCATCGTTAGCAAGCGACATGCTGATCTTTAATTTATTAATTGAGGCCTGTGGTATAACAAGCTTTAATTTTATTTTTTTAAATGTAATTCAAATTTGGAATCTTTTAAAAAGTAACGAATTGACTGAGCGATATTAAGGTTATACATTAAATGTGCATTTAGTATACCCGTATAAATAGATCTAATAATTTTAGATGTTCATGGCAAGATTCAAATTCATACAAATATTCTATTGATCACAATATGGTGTCTGCAAAATAATATGCCAGCACATTATCCTCTTAGAGGAACCCAAACCATCAGAGTGTTCGCAGGGCACAAACAGCTGTAAATGGAGTTTCATAAAATGCGTATATAGCATTCATACCTGAGATATTTATAGACGGACCAGACGTCCCACAGCATGCCAGCTAAACACGTCCACATTCTTGCGGACTCACAACAACCCGTAGGCGAGCGTTTTGCATATTGGATTCATGTATTCATGGGGTATTTATCAATGCATGCCCAAAATAATTAGAAACAAGATCAGTTACACCCCACAGCTCGGTTTCAGTATCTAGCGTTCGAAACGACGAGCCTAATTAAGCTGCATTGTTCTTCCTTGAGTACTGATTTTGATCATTCTAGATAGGTGCTGGGTTTTAACTAAAGTGCTCAAAATGTGATATATCCTTAACCCTAAATTTTTCTGAAGTTCTATCGCTAAATTCCAGTGTTATTTGAAGCAAATTTATTTATGCAAGCTGGAAAGTGATTTTTGCCAGACGATGTTTTTCATGTTTATTCTAAGTTATTTTATTGCTGTACTATTGATTCAAACTTTCATAAGCTCTAAGGCATTTTAGAGGTCTTGTAGTCATGTTGCATTCTTGAAATGACTATATGTGAAAGTTCTAGCTTCTCCTTTACCTGCATCCCCGAGTTGCATACATTGGCTGAGTATTATAACACGGCAGTGGTGGTTCTAGGGGAGGCAAAAAAACACAAATCCGGCTCTTATTGCCTGAAACGGCAGCCTATACTGTTCCGAATGGTAGTGGTTTCGGCCATCCGAGTAATTAGCATCAGTTTTCATGAACTCGGTGTTACAGTCTTTGTTGCCTCCCCCATCGTGGTCTCTGACACCTGTGATATGACGATCGCCGAATTTGCTGGTTCAGCGACGATGTCCTGAAAGAGTTCGTTTTAAGTAATTCCGGGATTGAGGCCCAGGTTCGTAACAATAAGGAATTAGTTCAGTTCTCTCTCCGAGAGGATTCGGGGCTAGTTTCAACTTCCTGCCTAATATGGAGGGTCGTCAGTTAGAAACCTAATATGGAGTACCTAATATAACCTAACAGCCTAATATGGAGGGTCGTCAGTCAGTCTTCCCTAGTTGCACGTATTTGCAGAAAAGGTGTGCAAAGATTTTTGTTGTTCTCCTGTACCTGCAAAATACTGTGACAAATCTCGAAACATCCAGTTTTTATATCGTATTATCTGTAAACATTTACCAGTCTGATGACAGCAAAGATCTAGTATATTTCACAGGTATGTATGTATTATGCTTTATATGTGAGTTCCATACGCTTAAAGGACAAAGTTGTTGAATGTTTGGAATTTTACATTTTGCATGGGGTCATATAAACCAGTTTTTAATAATTTGGCATATGCAAATAGGCCTCTAGGAAACCTTTGTAATGCGGTTTCAATTTTTAAAAGTTTTCAAAATTCTTTTCATCATAATTGACCCCTGCGTCCTTTGAAATCAGTATTTGAACCAGCATTTGCAAGTGTTTGTCATCTACCACGTCTTTGAAAGATCCTATATTTATGAAAACCACCTCCATTTTAACCTTTGTCTCGAAGTAAGACATGGTGCGATTTCTAGAAGTAAAGAAGATAAATTATCATCTATTGCCCTTAGTTGCGAAATAGTAATTGGGCAGAATTTAGACTGCTGTACAGAAGCTTTGGAGTAATGGAAAAATCATGTGTCTACGCTTTAACGTGTATGGATATTTTTTGAGAAACCGAAAGACTCTGAGCAAACCCTGGCTGGTATATTACTTGCGTCAATCCGTTATGACTATCTTACGTGTTCCCAGAAACAGCGCTCCCCAACTCCCCTGAGGTTGAAGAATCTCATTTCTCTCCTTCAAAATTGTTACTTTCTAAAAAACATATGCGAATTTCGCTTTTCAAACTCTCAGACAGTTTTCCAGCTTCGAAACCCATCACATTTCTGGGCTTTTGTAGTAAAGCAAAGTTTCGTCTTCCGTTATGATGCTCTTGATGCAGGAAAATATTCCCTTTTTAAACTTTTACAAGACTTCGACACTATAATGCATTTCGTACCAGCGCAGAGTAATGAAATGTAATGAAAACGAATTAAAAAATATTTAAAAAACAGTTTTTTCTAACTTGAAGATAGTCAGTCATAGTCGTCAAATGCCTGTCGTATGAATATCCCAACACTTTTAGCGTAGAGGTACTTAGAGGAATTCCTGCGCTATATTATGTACACTGATTTTACATTTTAACAGCCTGCCACATACTGCAAGCATATCTGCTGATTCTCTTCTCACGCGACAAACACTGATTGTAAGACATTGGCTCATTCCAAAATGACGCAAATTGATTCGGCAATTACAAAAAATGGAGGAAAATATCTTGAAAGACACCGATCGCAACAATCAATGACATTTCATCAATCACTGCCGCGATGGGTAAGAATTCACATCTAGGCCAGAATTGCACAAACACCTTATTTGGTATGAACAATTTTGGTAGTCCTTTCCTCTGGAAAAATCACGAGGTTTCTTGAAATTTTAATACTCTTTCTTTCCTGTACATATGCAAAACACAAAGTTTTGTTTTAATTGGGTAATTTCTTACTAGTGCTTAGATTTTTTATATGGCTTAAAATGGATTTGTGAAAAAGACTGCGCATGGATACTTTTATTTGTTATATTACAGTCTGTATTTTTATTTGTCCTTTTAATAACTGAGATGAATGAACTTATTATGAATGAATTGTGTTGTGTAGATTTCTTAAGCATTATTTTACAGTACTTAGGGATTTTATTATTTTGCAGTGCTTAATGATTTAATTAATTTACACTTAATAGTGAAAACTTATTGTTCAGCTGTGAGATTTAACTTTTAAATTATACTGTTGTTTAAATTCTTTCATTTGATCGGGGTAAAGTTCTTTTAAGTTAGCATAAAAGCTTGTACAACAATAGACGATTTTTCAGTTTTTACGAACGGAGAATTTTGGGGTCAAGGGTCGGCGGCCAGCTGCATTATTCGTCCCCTTATCTTGCGTGGGCGAACATGTGTTTTTCTCGTTCAAATGTGAACAGCTCTAGCGGTGGCGATTCTTGATAGAATTATGGGATAAAAGTATTTAGGATTTGTCTGAAGAAGAGAACTTGTGATTTCTTTATTACCTACGAGTGTCGCAATCGTTAACTGATTTACGTTGTAAACATCCCTTAGTTTTGCGCAAGTAATAGGGGTTTGTCACTGTGAAAAGAGAGGACTGATTTTCTAAGAATTTTGGTTAGTATCTATTGCTCTGTTTCTAGTGGTTGGAGAGGGTTACTGTTTTGTGTGGGTAGGATTAATGAATTTTAATTTTATGGATTTTTCGAACCAATAGTAATTATAGAGGCGGTCCACTTTTGAGCGTCCCGAGTTTTTAAAAATGGTCACATACAATGGCGAAGAGAGAATTTTTTAGAAAGCCCGGTGGGCCTCCCTCCCTTCTTCGGACCGTGTGTGGTACGACTGCGGTTGGAAAAATTTTTCGGTGTGAGAACTGCCACGAGAACGATGCGGTTTCCCATCGTGCCGTCTTCGGCAAATTTCAGTTAAGGTCTACGCTATGTTCCAATTCTGAAACGTTTGGTTCTGTTTGCGTCGCTGGTGGGTTTTTCCTTGCGGAAATTGTGGACACTCATGTCGTAGGACTTCCTAATACAGAGGATCGGCGAGGCTGATGGCATGATAATCGTTTTCTAATGATTGACTACGCTGAATTCTTAAGAAGGGGGTGAAGTGTTGGAAGGAGTCGTCGGACTTGGTTTTTGACAGCGTACGAAATAGCTAACCGTGAGTGCCTCTATTCGACAACTATTTTGTTTCGTCCCAATTTTGTTTTCGACGTGTGCACAAAATGATCCAGCAGCTTCCCGAGTTCCACAGACAGGTTGCGGCTTCCAGAATCGTCATGGCTGTCTGAGTGATGATGGATTTCTACTAATTGACTTTGTGGGATTCTGGAAAAAGAGGTGAAGTGTTGGAAGAAGTCGTCAGATTCGGTTTTTTTGACCACGAATGAAATAGCTAACCATGAGTGTCTCTAAAGGTGAACAGACTATGGTTTCGATGTTTTTTTCACTGAATTGATGTGCATTCAATATTTTATCAAGTAATTTAATAAATGTCAATTTGTCAGAAAATACATTGTTCATTGTTTCAAGTTAAATTATTTGTTATTGGAAAATTGAAATGTGAGTTTTGTAAAGTACATGACTAGTAAATTTGCGGTAGAATATTGATAGTTGTATAGATTGTTAAATGAAAATTTACGAGAAATTTTAGGATAATGTTTTGCAGCGGTTGAGCTATCCGTAATTAAAATTTTTGGAATGCTAAATAAATGTATGCTATTGTATGTTTTTTATGTTTATTATTGTGTATTTTTATATTGGGGTCTGCTGCAGCTTACCCATGTGATCCTTACGGAAAACATGGTTAAACTTCCATTCGAACTTGGGTTGCGGGCGTAGGAGAATTTAATGATGTCTCTAACTATACGATCAGAATTATCAATTTAACTGAACTGGTGTTTTGACTTCTTAGTGTGAGATTTATTTGTATTTATTAGTTTGGAAATCCCAAAACTTAACTTTATTTAAAGATACAATGCATAGGTCTTTAGATACTTAAAATGCATGACCCTTTAAACCATTTGGCAAAATATGTACTCAGTTCTCTGTCCTTTTCTTTATACACTCTTATACAAAAAAAGCGACGCACCAAGAAGGAGTTATCCGAATGGGACGAAAATCAGTAGAAGTAATGCACCTGTACAGAAAAACAAACGATAACAGTTTGAGAAAAATTGGATGATTTGTTGAAGTGATAGAGCTTCACAAAGTGAAAAAGTCAGTAACGCGCTTGTCCACCTCAGGCCCTTATGCAAGCAGTTATTCGGCTTGGCATCGATTGATAGAGGTTGCGGATGTCCTCCTGAGGGATATCGTGACGAATTCTCTCCAACTGACGCGTTAGATCGTCAACATCCCGAGCTGGTTGGAAGGCCCTGCCCATAATGCTCCAAACATGCTCAATAGGAGAGAGATCCGGCGACCTTACTGGGCAAGGTAATGGTCTGCAAGCACTACGGCAAGTAGTATAAACATGTGCAGTGTGGGGGCGGGCACTATCTTGCTGAAATGTAAGCCCAGGGTGGCGTGACATGAAGGGCAACACAACGGGCCTTAGAACTTCGTCGACGTACCGCTGTGCTATAAGCTTGCGACGGATGACAACCAAAGGGGTTCTACTATGAAATGAAATGGCACCCCAGACCATCACTCCTGGTTGTCGGCCTGTCTGCCGGAAGACAGTCAGGTGAGTACCACACCGCTGTCCGGGGCGTCTCCAGACTCGCCTTCGTTGGTCATCGGGGATCAGTTTAAAGCGGGAATCATCACTGAAGACTATTCTACTCCAGCCAGTGACATTCCAGTGCGAATGAGCCCGACACCACTGCAAACGGGCTTGAAGTTGTACAGAAGTCAATGGTAGTCGGCGCAAGAGGCACCATGACCTCAGCCCCTTTCTGTGAGCCGTCTATAAATGGTCCTTGCGGTCACTGAAGCACTAGTTGTACGTACAATCGATGATAATGATGCATCTGCCAAATGTACGAGGGGTGATCCAAAAAAACGTTTACAAGGCAAATGAAAAAATATTTATTAGCAATAGAAACAAGATACAAATGGGAATCAAGAGACACATCTGGCCTTCACTTTTCCACATAGTCGCCAAACCTGTTTAAGCATTTGTCAGAACGTTCGACTGACTTGTTTATTCCGTTTTGGTAGTAATCAGGGCCCTGCTCATTGAGCCATTTCTCGGCAGCTGTTTTCACTGCATCGTCTGAGGTGAACCATGTTCCGGATAAGTATCGCTTCAATGCCGGAAAAATGAAATAGTCACTTGGAGCCAAATCGGGGCTGTATGGGGTGTGATTCCAGACCTCCCACTTGAACCTTTTCAGCAATTCCTGAGTCTGGCGAGCTGTATGGGGCCTGGCATTGTCATGCAGAAGAATGACGCCTTTGCTCAGTAATCCAGTCCGTTTGCGTCGGATGGCTTTACGCAATTTCGTTAAGGTGGCACAATAACGATCGGCCTTAATGGTATGGTCACGCTCCAAATACTCGATTAGGATAACACCAGTCGTATCCCAGAAAACGGTTGCCATCACTTTACCGGCAGAGGGTGTGACCTTAAACTTCTTCCTCATCGGTGATCCAGCGTGTTTCCACTCCATTGTGGCTCTTTTGGATGTGGGGGTGAA